>CBVK0104159606.1:0-14069 GCA_900067695.1 Picea abies
ATGCATACTTTCATTGACTAATGAAAATTTTGTTTGAATATTGGAATACTTAAACTTCGAGATATTAGTGAATTAATCTAGGAGTCGTCATCTTGAATCCAGTCTGTAATTCCTTCTTTACCTATAAAATATGATTATCGTTGTTCCCAGTAATGATCTGGCAATCCACATACATTACTAAAATCACCATATTTTTAACTTGTAGGTGCACATATAAGGTATCATCATATTCACTTCATTTAAATCCAACTTTGCGAAGGTGATCATCCATTTTAGCTTACCAAGCTCTAAGAGCTTGTTTCAATCCATATAATGCATTGATCAACTTACAAACTTTTTTTTCCTATCCTTTGAGCTCAAAAACAAGAGGTTGAGTCATATAAACTTCTTCTTGCAAATCCCCATTGAGGAAGGAAATTTTAACATCCACTGATGTACTTTCCATCCTTTTGATCTGATAAAGAAATTACCATATTTATTGTGCTCCACTTTGTCGTAGGTGAAAATATTTATTCATCGCCAATCCCTTATTTTTGTGCAAAACAATTGGCTAGAAGTCTCGCTTTATATTTGTCAATCATTATGTTTGGATTATACTTGTTTCTGTAAACCCACTTGCATTCAATAGGTTTAACATCTTGAGGATAATCAACAAGTTTGCAAGTACCATTTTCCATTAATGATTGATATTCATCAATCATTGTCTTTTTCCATTCTTAATGTTTTATTGCCTCTTTGAAAGTTGAGGGCTCAGTAAAATCATTTGTTACTAAGGTAAAATTTTCTTCTTCCCTGGTTGAACTTTGTGTTCCTATTTTTCTTTGTTCGTCGGGTCTGACATCCTTTAAAAGTTAAATAGCCCACTTCGGGAGTTTATTTCAACTAGATTGAGGATCTAAATTATCACCATTATTGTAAATAGGATTGATAAAAACATAAACTCTCCTTTCCTCTGAAGTACCTTGAGGTGGAGTTATGCAGAAGGATCCTACCTCCAAAATCCAAGCACATTTGGTTAGACCTAGGGGTCTTGAAATTAGTTGAATTTAATTGTTTAATTGTTGAAAATTCCTATGTTTGAAGGAATTCTAGAAAGCTTGTATAAGTCAAATATGTAATTGAGTTTGTTCTCGAGAGTTTGTTTGAGATTTATGTCTCATGAGGATTTTGAGGATCTAGAGAGATCCTAGGGGTTGTTGTAAGTATTTTGTGGATATAAGTATCATGGGGGTTAAATTAGGAAGGACTGTTAATATATGAACCAATTATGGATTCACAACTTTTGTAATTAAATTGTAAGCTTTCGAGCATGAGAGGTGTGGCCAATTGAATAGAGAATCAGGGCAAAGAGAGGGATATGTTGAAAGGGCCATTAAGAGGCCTAATATAAACCCTATGTATAGTATTTGTATCATTGTATAGTAAATTCACTCTATTTCGAGTGTTCATGGAATTGTTTGTTCAAGGATATCTATTTATTTTTGGTGTATTAAACCCCTAATATTGATGTCTATGTTTGAGTGACAAAATTCCATATCGGACTCGACAGAGCTGTGTTTTAGGTTTTAAGGTTAAGTCCGGATAAAACCCTCAGTAGAGAGTGAAATATCATTCTAATGGTCTAAATTGGATCATTATTAGCTTGCAGTTAACTTTGAATATAGTCAAAATGAACAGAAGTAAAATTATTTTGTGTGAAAATGAATCATGGTCAAATCCATTCGAAGAACAATTAAAGGAACCCTTGCATTCATTGTGTAACATGAGTCATCTGATCGAAGATAAGGAGAAATCAAGATCATTAATCCATTGAACCGATCCTTGATTTGTGCAATCAAAACTTGGATGGACAGGATGGGATCTCGGAGATCTAATCGTGACCATTGATCACTAGAAGGATCAATGGTTGGAAGAAATCCTAGGTTCGGTTTCTGGAGCAGTGGTAAAAGGCTTTCAAGGTCTATGTTTCGGATTCCAAGTTTGCAGAACATCCTGATAAGGAGTTTTGATTGATGGTATAGATCGATCGAGGGGATACAAAGTTCAATGGTCCAGAAGGAGATGTGTGGCAAAGTTTGAGTGGTTGTCAGATTTAAGCCTTCGAGGTTAGAATAATACGCTAGCGAAAGGGAGTCTAATGAAGGAGGGAGACCAACGGTCCATATGCATTTGGAGTGATCTAGATCAGTGTTGAGAGAGTGAAACGTGGAAACTTTCTATTTGATGTTGGAGTAGACCCATCGGGGTCAGATAGCAAGAGAAGGTCCAACAACAGGAGAAGGTCTGACAGCAGAAGAAGGTCTGACAGAGTGACATCAATAGATGATGGAGATCTATTCAGATTTGAATAGATCAATGACTCAGAACAATACATGTGGCAGGTTGCTAGAGTGGCACGCGGTTGCTGACAAAGGCCTAGACATGTCACCAGTGAATGAAAGTGTAACATGTGGGAATGAGATGGATGAATGAGCAGGTGACACATGTCAGTCATATCAATGAGTAAGAATGAGACACATGGCATCCACGCCTGATTTATATGGCGAAGGTGTGGTGTAATAGAATTGAGTTGATGATCTGTGACCATTAGATCCAGAGTATATCTATGGTGGAGGTGGCTTGGTTGTTTGAATTTTGAGGAGGAAGGTGAAAGATCTGTCGAAGTTGGGTATTCAGAGTAACCCACTTTAGAGGAGTTCGATAAGAGTATTATGAAACCAAGGAATCCATATTAAGGGTGGAGATCAAAAGTGAAATATCAAATATGTAGAAGCATTCATCCATTGAAATCCATTAGGATTTCCAATGACAATTCACAACCATCCATCGGAAAGAGGAATCAATAATCAAGATTGATCACAGACTAAAATTGTTCACAGCCTAATTCATTCTGACATGTAATCAGGAGTGTCCATATGAAGGTGATCAATGGCAAGGATTCAAAGCTAGAGAACCCCGACAAGAGATCATGATTGCCCATCCTATGACAATCAATTGTGGAGGATGAACACTAAATAAATTTTTGATATCCTGCAGATGTAGATAGACTCGGATAACGCAGATAGGAAGAGTTCCAATTATAGTGCATGGTCACAACATCCATTCGCATGGAGCTAGCACCACACATAAAGGTGCTTAAGAGGATAATCACTTGTACATATATATTAGTCACAATAATAAATCAATGCTCAATGAGGGGTAGTTAAGGCGAAAAGGACAGAGATCAGAACTCTGTTAAAAGAAGATGAATTAGGGTCGAGGAATAAATAGATAGTAGTTTGAGATAGAGGCAGTCAACATGGTTAATTCAACTCTGATTTTGAGAAGATACTTTGACACCCCATTATGGGTTTAATGGGTATCCGACGTTTAAAAGGTTTCCTAACTGTGGGTATAGACCGGGATGGTAATCATTTTTGGTATCAGAACGTAATTTTGCTTTGATATTGGATGGAGAAATATGTAATTTTGACATTGGAGATATAGCAGTAGAAGAATTGGTAGCAGCAATTGACAACTAGTAGAGTTGTGACAAAGAGCATGTAGGGCTCTTAGAAGGTGAAGCAAAGTTTGTGGCAGAACCTTGCAGCAATAGATGTTGTAATTAATTCCAACTGAAAAATGGAAGTGAGTGGAAAGGACAATATGAGTTCTCAAAAGAACGTGAGTAGGTGCAGAGCCAGAGAAGAGAAGAGGAGTGCTTAGAGGGTTCTAGTGGAGAACCTGTAATAAATACCAAAGGCCATAGCTCAAGAGGAATCTTGGTGAGGTATTGAGTGAAAGGTAGAGGAAACTTTTTATAGAGAGAGGTTTGTTGCAGCTCACATTTGAACAAGGATATGTTCACAAAGGTAGAGGTGAAAATGACTATTGATGGTCATTATGAAGGTTATGAAAGAAGCCACAACAAAGGAAAGGAAGATGCCAAGGAAAATGGAATAAAGAAGATGAGTCAAGAGGAACTTGATAGAGAAATGGATAAGTTAAGGATACAAGTTAGTTACATTGGACAACTGCTACAGAGGAAGATAGAGGAGAACTAGAAACAAGGATGGAATCTAAAAAAGAGAGTCAAGTGGTCTGTTATGCAATTGTTTGAAGGAAGTTGAGGAGAAGCTTGAGGAGTTTGAAGCACAAGTTGAGTGTTTTACTGAAGAACGAGGAACTTAGAGGACCTAAGTTCATATAGAGGTCACTAACATATGTTCACTTTTTTGAACCAGAGCAACGAGGTATCCTTGGAGAGGATGAGGAAGAAGAGAGACTTGTTGAGAGTCTCATAAACTATTTGGGAAGTTCGGATCAGCATAAAGATGTCCTGATAGAAATATCAAATGAGGCTAGAGAGCCTTATGTTTTTTCTAAAAAATTGTGTATGATTGCAGGTTTTGTAGAGGATGATAATGGACATTCATTTGAAGTTGTCATAAAGCTAGAGGAAGTTGAAGGAGGACAAAAATCAAATTATGTTCTAAAGGAAGATGAATCAACATCATCTCATAAAGGTTGTATAGGTCCATGAGATGGATAATTGCCTCATGAAGGCATACCTACATAGAATATAAAATATTAGGAAGATATGGAACTCTTAGAAGATTGGGTGGAAATGGATACAAGTGTTGAATATTGCATGGAATTTACCAATGCAGTTCTAGTTATTTTTTTTTATTTATGTGATGAATTAAATTTCTTGGAGAAGAAAATAGCATATAAAAAGGTGCATATTCAGCATGAAAAGTTAGATTTGAATGAGAGTCTTGTAACTCTTAGGCAAGGAGAGGATATGCAACAGCCAATCGACATCAACTACAAATTTCAGCAAGTTTGCACCAACATGTACCAATCATTGGATAGACCAAACATGGAGATTGATGAGTTATGGATGTTGATGATTAGAGTACATAAGAGGAGGCATAATAAGGTAATAAGGACAAACACCAATAAAGTACAAATGATTGTGATTCTTTAAATCAACAAATCAAGTGGACGACAAGAGAATTAAATTTGCAATCCTGGAGAATTTAAGACAACAATGATTGAACAACAAGATGCAAGGATGGATGTTCAACAACATCACAAAGTATGGGACCTTGAAAGACTTAGGATAATGGAATTCATGATCAGGAGGTCATGAACATTTTTGTTCATTGGGAGTCTGATGTAGGAGCATCTTGCCTCCAAAAACCAAGCACATTTGGTTAGACCTAGGGGTCTTGAAATTATTTGAATTTAATTGTTTAATTGTTGAAAATTCCTATGTTTGAAGTAATTCTAGAAATCTTGTATAAGTCGAATATGTAATTGGGTTTGTTCTCAAGAGTTTGTTTGATATTTAGGTCTCATTATTATTTAGAGGATCTGGAAAGATCCTAGGGATTGTTTTGAGGATTTTGTGGATCTAAGTATTCCATGGGTTAAATTAGGAAGGATTTTTAAGATCTGAATCAATTATGGATTCAAAACTTTTGTAATTAAATTGTAAGCTTTCGAGCATGAGAGGTGTGGCCAATTGAATATAGAATCAATCCAAAGCTAGGGGATGTTGAAAAGGACATTAAGAGTCCTTATGTAAACCCTATGTACAACATGTGTATGATTGGATTGTAAATTCACTATATTTCAAGTGTTCATAGAATTGTTCATTTGAGGATCTATGTTAATTATTGGTGTTTTAAACCCCTGTTATTCATGTCTGTGTTTGAGTGACAAAATTCCATATTAGACTGGACATAGTTGTTTTGCAGGTTTCAAGGTTTAGTCAGGATAAAACCCTCCACAAAAAGTGAAAGATCATTGCAATGGTGTAAATTGGATCGTGATCAGGTTGCAATTAACTTTGAATATGGTCGGAATGAACATAAGTCGAATTATTTTGTGTGCAGGTGAATCGGGTTTAAATCCCTTCAAAGAATAGTTAAAGGAACCCTTTCAGGTGTCGTTGAATAGGATTCTTCTGATCGAAGATAAGGGGAAATCAAGTCATTAATCCATCAGAATGAGGCATGATTTGTGAAATTAAAACTTGGACGACCAAGATGGGATCGCGAAATATAATTGTGATCGTTGATCACTAGAAGGATTAACGGTCAGAAGAAATCCTAGGTTTAGTGTCTGAAGCGACGATAAAATATTTGGGGCCTATGTTTCAGATCCCAAGTTCACAGAACACCCTGACAAGGAGTTATGATCGACGACATAAATTGATCGAGGGGATACAAAGATCCATGGTCTAGAAGGAGACACGTGGTGGAGTCTGAGTGGTTTTTGGATTTAATCCTTCGGGGTTAGAAGAATACACCATTGAAAAGAAGTCCAACAAGGAGGGAGACCAATGGTCCAGATGCATTCAAAGTGATCTAGATCGGTGCTAAGAGAGTGACACATGGTGACTTTATATTGTATGTTAGAGTAGACCCATCAAGTTCCATCAACAGGAGAAGGTCTGACAAAGCGACACCGATAGATGGTGGAGATATATTCGGAGTTGAATAGATCGACGAATCAGGACAATACATGTGGAAGATCATCAGAGTGACATGTGGTAGCTGAAAGAGACCCAAACGTGGCACCTATGAATGAAAGTATGACACGTGGAAATGACGTGGATGAATGATTAGGTGACACATGGTAGTCAGATCGACAAGTAAGCAAGAGACACATGGAATCCACATGTGACTTCTGTGGTGAAGGTATGGTGCAATAGAATTGATGAAATGATCTATGACCATTAGATCCAGAGTAGATCAATGGTGAAGGTGGCTTGGTTGTTCGAAGTTCGAGGAGGAAGGAGAAAGATTTATCAGAGTTGGGTATTTGGAGTAACCCACTTTAGAGGAGTCCAATGGAAGTATTCTGAAACCAAGGTATCCAGATTGAGGGTGGAGAACAAAGGTGAAATATAGACGACATAGAAGCATTCAACCATTGATATCCATTAGGAGTTACGATGACAAATCACAACCGTCCATCGGAAAGAAGAATCAATGATTGACATTGATCGCAGACTAAAATTGTCCACATCCTGATTCATTCCGACGTGTAATTGGGAGCATCCATCTGAAGGTGATCAACGACGAGGATTTGAAGCTTGAGCACCCTGACGAGAGATCATGATCATTTATCCTGTGACAATCAATGGTGGAGGATGAACACTGAATAAAGTTATGATAGCCCGTGGATATAGATAGACTCTGATAGCACAGATAGGAAGAGTTCTAACAATAGTGCATGGTCACAACATCCAATCGCATGGAGCTAGCGCCACATATAAAGGTGCTTAAGAGGATAAGCACTTGGACATAGCTATTGGTCGCAATAATAAATCAATGCTCAATTAGGGGTGGTTAAGGTACAAAGGACAAAGATCATAACTCTTTTAATGGAATAGGAATTAAGGCCGACAAAGAAATAAAGAGCACTTTGAGATCGAGGCAGTCAACAAGGTTAATTCAACTCTAATTTTGAGAAGATCCTTGGACACCCCATTTTGGGTTTAATGTGCAGCCAATGTTTAAAGATCCTTGGACACCCCATTTTGGGTTTAATGTGCAGCCAATGTTTAAAAGGTTTTTTAACCGTGGGTATGGACCGGGATGGTCATCATGGAGTTTCATTATTTCATGAATTGTTTGATTAAGATTTAGACGAAATTTTTGAAGAAGAATCAAACAAACTTGATGAAGAATTGTCATTTTTAGGTGAAGTCCAATCTATTTCAAACCAACATTGTTTACATCGTTGATTTGACATTATGTTTTTTTTAACAAATATAAATATAAATATCATTAAATAATAATTAATACGTAATAATTAGTAATAATGAAAGGACATGTTTCAAAGGACATGACTCTTAATGAAAAGGCACTCTCACTTAAGTATATATTTGGGGCCCTCGTTTTAATCATCATATCACATTCATATTTTATCAATTATATTTATCCTTATGGATAATCATCATATCACATTCATATTTTATCAATTATATTTATCCTTATGGATCTCTCTATTTTATCCTACTTAAATTGGATATTTTTATAGTTATCTAACAAGTTGTTTGTAACATTGGTATCAAAACAAGTCTAATCTTGACCATTAGCCACACTTTTTCAAACTTTGTCTAATTTTTATTTTATACAAACCCCATAATATTAGATTTTCTTTGACCGTCTAGTGATATACCACAACCGTATTTTGGCCATTCCACATCCATATTACATCCAATAAAAAAAGGTGATTTCACTGAAAAATTTTAAAGTCTAGTGAAGATAAATTATGTTTCTACCTATATATATAAATAAGAAATAATCCACTATAAATTTGAAGAGTAGAACCATAAAAATAGAAAGGTCGACATATTAAAATAATTAGCAAGGAGAAAGTAAATAAAAGAAAAAGGAAAGGGTGGTACATTTCAGCAAGTCGTTGATTCTGACTTAGTCGTACACTGTCATATGTGAAGTTAACAAGAAATTTATATTTGAACTACTTCTATCGTACAAATCAAGTGATCCAACCACCGTAATATCATGTTTTATATGTTATTGTATAATTTAATTTAAGCCATCGTACAATAAAATTAAAGTTTCTCATGAGCATAAAGATACACCAAGATTCCATACAATCATACATGTTGTCATCGTACAGATATGCCAATTACCATCGTAAAACCGTCGAGATCATCCAGGCGTTTCCACCCATATTTCCAAAGTCACGACCTTTAAGAGCTTGAGTCTAAAATTAATTAATGATACTAAAAATCCTAACTCGATATTTCTAAAGGGTTATTATAATACATAGTATAATAACCAAAGTTATCTTAAGTGAAATTAATTATTCTAAATGGTAAAGGGTACATTAGAGTGAAGTGTAAAAAATAAATAGAATTAAAAAAATATATCCAAAGTTCCTTAAAATACATATAATATACCAAGGAAGTCTTAAAAGAGAAGATACAAGTTAAAAAAGATATAAAAAAGGTGATTTATATATTATATATAATATTTTGATTGATTAATATAAAGGACAATTAAATTAATAAGTACACCATTTGTTATTGAAGGGCTTTATAAGTTTATAAAGAGTAAATTATTTATCGTAAAATTTTAACGCAAAACAAAATGGAGTCTAGAAATGAGAATGGGAGATTTTCTAAAACTATAAGAAAAATTGTTTCAATGCTATTGAGATTCAAAGGGACACTTGGAACAAAAGATATTATTATCTCTATTTCACCTACATTCAATTGTAATTATGTTAGTGTCCAATGTGCTAACCAATTGTTGAATCATGAGTCAAATATAAAGGATAAGATAAACTCGTGGAAAGAAAAATAACATGACATAAGTAATATAAAACTAAACATTAGAGATTATACACTTATATCACAATTCATTGTTACCTCCTTATTGTGTCATGATAGTGACATAGTTTTGGGTTCATGCCCTAGATGGAAACAATTGGGTCTTTTATCTTAAATACGAAAAATAAGTTTTTGAGCTTTTCCTATAAAAAGAAGAATATTACGTTAGAAGACGTTAAATTGGATTGAGATCTAGTAACATCACAAGGCCTCAAAAATATTTCAAATATTATCCTTCAAGATAATTAGAAGACAGTACAAAAGGTGAAAAAATAATTTAACATGATTATTGCAGATAAAAACAAAGAAAATTTTCTATTAAAAGATCACAGTCAAAAACTATTGTCATTGATCAAGAAGTCAAAGGATATAAAACTGTGCGTTTAGAAGTTGGAACAAGAGAATCAATATCTTGGGAAGAAATTCTCAAAAAAAGAGGAAGAAATTTCACACTTGAGATAGCATAATCATAACTTATGCAAATCAAGAAGCTAAAAAATGATACGAAGTAACTCGAAAATAATTTATAACAACTTATTGAGAATGATGCATTGAAATCTTCAAATGTAGAAGTCCAAGTTGTGGAAAAAGGAACAAATATAGATCCAATCCACACCAAAAATCAATAAGGTGCAAAGTCAGTTCAAGAAAAAAAAATATCATATGTTTAAGAACAAATGATGGGAATTCGAAGTATACTTACTAATAAAAATCCAACGATCAACAAGGAAACATTGAGGCACGAAAGAAATAATATAAAAAGTAAACCAAGAAAATGCTACAAGTACAATAAGAAAGAATCATGTTACAAGAACTCCTTATCGACATCCAAATCATAAGAGTAGATATCTTAACTAGTCAGAGTATCAATATCACTCAAGATGAAAACAATTGACTTATCTTTCAAAAAATATTGATACCTGCACAATTAAGTCTCATGATAACAATTCATCATGGAAGCGTAATGTTCTACAAATGATTGAATTGGGATGGTCAAAACCTTTTACGGTTCGATAATTTTTTCAGCACTCAAAGGTTCATATTGTTTCATATCATCAATTATGACAACTCCAAGAACAAATAATGATGCGAAGACATTACAAGACAAAGAAAAAGACGTCAAGCCCTTCCATAAATATTCTTTGAGGACAAAGCATCTTAAAAGAGGAAGGAAAATGTAACAAATATAAATATAAGTATCATTTAATAATAATTAATAAGTAATAATTAGTAATAATGAAAGGACATGTCTCAAATGACATTAACCTTAATAAAAGGGCACTCCCTCTTAGGTATATATTTGGGCCCCTCGTTGCAATCATCATATCACATTCATATTTTATCAATTATATTTATTCTTATGGATCTCTCTATTTTATCCTACTTAAATTGGATATTTTTATAGTTATCAAACAAGTTGTTTGTAACATTTTTATCCTTGTCCACTTGTTTTTCCAATTTTTCTAGAAGGCACTCAATCTCTGCAACACTTCTTCTCTCTATTTCGTCGAAGATGACATCTTGACTTACAATAAATTTTCCATTTTATAAGAGACGATATTCCTTCTTTTCATTGGAATTTCCAATCAATATACATTTTAAACTTCATGAGTCTAGTTTAGTTCTGTTTTCTTTGGGAACTAAAGCATAACACATTGAACCAAAATCTCGAATATGTGTAATTCTAGGTTTTTAACCATATTATGCTTCATATGGTGTGATTCCATCCAAATAACTAGTGGGAGTTATGTTCCTTAAGTAGACTGCAATATGTATTGCTTCAACCCAATAAGAGAGAATTAAACCCTTGAAATTTAACATAGGTCTCACCATTCCTAACAAAGTTCAATTCTTTCTTTATGTGACTCCATTCTACTTTGGGGTGTATGAGTTTGTAATTTTCCTTCTGATACCGTTGTCTCTGCAATATTTTTGGAATTCATAAGAAGTGAATTCCCCTCCATTATATGTCCCCAATGCATCAGTATTTTCTGTAGTTTCGTTTTTTACTAGAAACTACATATTAAACTTTTTGAAGTTTCTCACTTATCTTACAAAAAATGTACCCAAGTCATACGACTAAAATAATAAATGAAAAGAAAAAAATATTATAGCCACCTAGAGAAGTCTCTAGACGTCCACAAATGGCGTTGTGAACAAGTTACAAACATTTGTTTGCATGCCATGAACTTGTCGGAAATACCTCTCTATTTTGTTTCCCGTAAATGCAAGCTTCACATATTGCATTCTCCATCTTAAAAGTGGGAATTCATATAATCATTCCTTAATTTTTAAGTTGTGAGAGATTTTCAAAATTCAAATGTCCATATCTGACATGCCATGACCTCATAGGTGAAATATTTGAGCTAACAACTCCTACAAATTCTTGCTTCTAAGGAATGACTTTCCCTTTCATCCTAAGAATCTTGTCATGTTCATATTTTATAATGATTTTCTTCAAAATTTGTTTTGTGGATTATATCTTCACCAGTCCATCTTCCATGATGATTTGATGTCCTTCTTGTTGAATCATTACTAAGGACAACAAATTATTTTTGAATGTAGGAACATACAAAACATTCGAGATCATTTTCCCTCTAATTCCAAGAAGAGAAACTTTCACAATACCTTTTCCACAAGGTGTATGTTTTGTATCATCATCCAAGAATATTGAACTTAATTGGCATTACTCAAATGTTCAGAATAATTCTCTTTGAAAATTCATGTGTTCAGTAGCCCATGTGTCTAGTATCCATGCATCTTCATATGCACTTCTAAACAAATAATTGGAAACCAAAAAATAACTTGATTATGAGTGTTCAAGTGCAGTGAATACATGTTCACAATCATCATCCTCTTGATCATGGTCATTAGCATTTTGTGTTGAAGTTTATTTTTTCTTAAAATTTGGTATTTTATTGATTGGAGTGTGATAATATTCTACATAACAACCAAACTTCTTGCAATGTCAACATAGAATTTGATTTAAGTCTGCCTCTACCATACTAATTACTATGATTTCAAGGTCTTTATGATTGACTTCTTTTGAATTTGTTTGAACCTCATTGATAATTTTTGTTTCCTCTTCCTTTGCCATTACCTCTTTCTCTTCCTTTACTTCATCCTTGACCTTGTCCCCTATATGTTGACTGATCTTGATTACACATCCTATGTTACTGAATTTAGCTCCTATTCCTCTTGAACTTTCAATTGAAGGTTTACTAGTACCTGCTTCTATAAAGAAGACATCTTCTCCAACTTGTTTATTCTTCCCAAAAAAATTATCATTTTGAGATAAAAATTCACTCAATTGATCAAATGTTATATTCTCTAATTGTTCGAGAAGTGTTTATAAGAAGAATAAAACCCTGTAATTAAGATCGTTGTCATAAAACTATATTATACTGCAGTAAATCTTTCATTATATATATCATGTCTGATGTTCTTTAGCTTGGAAATATAAGCAATTACATATCCACCTTCGGTCAATTTTTGTTGAAGCAAATTTAATTAAATGTCAACCCTTTTTGTTTCAGGTTGAGTGTCAAACAAATCATTGAAAATTTTCCATGTAGGCCATGCATTAGATGCATTTTCAATGTGAACATATATCTCTTCATTTATGGAGGATTTAATCAATGCTAAACCATTTTCATCCTTTAGTTCCCATGGATCTTGTCCTTGACCCTCATATAGTCACTTGAAAAAAAAAGTGATTGAGCTTTGTACTTGGCTCTAATCAACTCTTTGATAAATTGTTTTACAATTTCACTTAAAATTTTCAAAATTTGACTCTTTACCCCACTTTATTTCTTCATAATAATGGAAGAAATAAAATTACAATATTCTTGTCTTTGTTTGTCCCCCTCAAAGTAAAAAACAAAAAAATACTTTGAATTTACAAAATACATCAAAATTCTATAGTAATGCCCACTTTACAATATGGTTCAAAAAATACCCCTCTTAAAAATATGTTTCAATATTACCCCACGAAGTAACCACCTCTTTATACATACAAATTACAAAGCTTTTCCTTATGACTCCCAATAAAATATTTTATTTACCAAATATGCCAATTAAAAAAAATTGTTTTATTTTAATTTGGCATATAAACCTTTATATATATTCGCCTGAGCTATGGAGTCTTTACACCTAACAAATCTGGAAAACACTGGATCTTTTGAACTTTTTCTAGAATCTGCAATTATTAATTGAAACTTGTGTTGGAGATCATGCAACAGAAGCAAGCAAGAAATTGTGGGAAAGTTGGAGATCAACGTACTAGAGATCGTCGGAGAAGAATGATGCATTGGGTGAAACATTGGAGATGGTGGTGCTGAAAAAACGTTGCAAAATCTCATTGGTTTATCACTGCAAATGTCTTGGAGACGGAATCACTGCAAAGTAGTTGCAAATTATATTCGTTGCAGATTAAATTTGGAACTGGAATTGGAATTTTCAATCAAAGAGTTTTATCGCAAGAGTGAGAGTGGAGTCCTTTGCCTCTGCCATACGTAGTCAAAAAAATAAACTAGCACAGCAGCAAAATAGCTGGTGGTGAACGCCAAAAGGTTGAGAAGATTAAATGAATCTTTAAAAAAATATATTAAATTTGATTATCTATTAACAAATAAACTGTTGGGCTTCATTTATCTGGTGTAAATATTTTAATTTCTGTTAATCACTTACGTGACAATCAGTTAGCTATTAA
>CBVK0104159622.1:0-18344 GCA_900067695.1 Picea abies
AACAAACTAAATTTATACAAAGATAATGTTATTGATTGAAAATTACAGCATATGTGAACTTATGTAGCCTTTGGAATAAACTTTAGTAGATGCAAAGTTTCTCCAAGTGGTGGTGATGTACATGTACAATATTAAACATATCAATCTCTTCTTAACTACAACCTACACTTGTGTACAATATTAAGCATATCAATCTCTGCTTAACTACAACCTACACTTGTGTACAATATTAAGCCTACACTTGTGAAAGCTACAACCTAACTCAACCTAAACTATAGAGGGTGTTTTGATTTACCTCGTACCTATATACTCATCTCTCAAAAAAATTCCACAATTCCATTTATGTGTCTGCACTCCACAACTAAGTCTTTGTCCAGAAAAATATGTCATAATAAAGGTATAAAATTAGCATTTTACTTAACAATATAATTAATTGTTTTATTTCTATTGCAATTCCAATAACTTTTTTACTTACAGCAATTTTAAATTCCTTGAACAGGAATTAAAATAGTAGACATGGTTTCAATGAGTATAGCACAAGAATACCCTCAAGAAAGACCCTATATATTTTTTATGGAAGTATGTGAAATCCTCAAAAAAAATCTTAGGGGTGGTTTGTACAAATGAAACGAACAATGCAAAAAAAATCACGGGAAGAGAAGCCTAATATATTTTTAGCATGAGAATAGGTAGAAAAAGAAGAGCAGTTTCCAGTTTGTTTCTGTGAGTGAGAGTGGTATGTTTAGTGTTGGTATCTCACACTATGCATGGGTTAATTCTCATAAACATGCATACTTCATGAATAGCAGTAGAGAAGAGGCCATCAAAGATGACAGTAATCTGAATTACCATCCTTTTCACACCTTTTACCTTTCCTTTTGTACCACTTTCCTCCATCCTTCTAACCTAATTTTGAGTGTAACAATATGCTTTTTCCTTGGGTATGCATATTCATAACTGATGTCATTTTAATTAGTTTTGCTACTGTAATTAGGGAAAACTGACCTTTTATGCTTTCCAATGATAGAATGCTAACATCTTGTTCTAGGAAAACATCACAAGTACGACATAAGAGTTGTTTTAACACCATGACATTGTTGCAACACCCCTTAATATGACTATTGCGACACCATCAACCTTTTCTAGATGTTGCTACAACACACTTTCTAGTTGTTGCAACACAATTTTCATTTATTGTAACACAATTTTCGATTGTTGCAACACTAGTTGTTGAAACACGACTCTCGTTTGGTAGAAAAACTAGTTTCTAGAACATACATTTAACAGATGATGCAACACCAGTCATCATTTCCACAATAACACCGAGAAACCACTACCCTCATACTGACAACTATGATCGATGAGGTGTCTATCTCCCTATTCGATGAGGGAAAAAGGGATACCTACCTATTCCTTTTACTTTTGGCCATTATGTACTTCCCAAGCCATTGAGAACATGTTGTGCAATCATAAAGGTGAGGCTATGTTAGATATCAATATACACGGAGAGGCTCTACTATATATCAGTGTACATGCAACTAATTTGATAATATGACATTCTAGACAACCAAGCATTAGTAAAATCATTTTGAATAAGTATCAATTAGTATGTTGGGAAGGCCCACCATGTAAGCCAATAATTTTCAACAAATTAGGGTAGAGATTTTATTTCCATGATGTATTTATGTTTGGGTAGAGATAATAATGAATCAACTAAATCCCATATCTTTTCAATTATGTCCAGAAAAATATAATATGCCACATAAATTATATTTCAAATATTATCCATAATTAGTCTATTTGATGTTTCATACTTGGTCTATTTGATGTTATCATATACCACACCAATAATTTTGGGTGTAACAATTTATTTTTTCCTCAGAGATGCATCTTCATAACTTATGTCATTTTAAGTAGTTTTTCTAGAGTAATTAGGGAAATATGACCTTTTAAGCTTTTCAATGAAGAATGATGACATCTTATTATAGGAAAACATCATAGGTACGAGAAAAGATTTGTTGCAAGACCCCTTAGGATGACTACTACGACACCATCAACCTTGTTGAGTTGTTGCTGCAACACGCTTTCTAGTTGTTGCAACACCAGTTGTCACAACATGATTTTCAATTTTTGCAACACTAGTTGTTGCAACACAACTCTCATTTGGTGAAAACACTAGTCTATGCAACACATGTTTAACAGATGCTACAACACTAGTAAGGCCCACTATGTAAGCCAAGAATTTTCAACAAATTGGGCTAGAGATTTTATTTCCATGTTGTCTTTATGTTTGGGTAGAGATAATAATGAATCAACTAAAGCCTGTATCTTTTCAATTATGTCTAGAAAATATAACATGTCACCTTAAATTATATTTCAAATATTATCCATACTTATTCTATTTTTTGTTTCATACTTGGTGTATTTGTTGATATCATAGACCAAACCAATAATTTTGAGTATAATGATATTTTTTTCCTTTAGTATGCATCTTCATAACTTATGCCATTTTAAGTAGTTTTACTAGTGTAATTAGGGAAAGTTGATCTTTTATTCTTTCCAATGATAGAATGTTGACATATTGTTCTAGGAAAACATCGTAGGTACGAAAAAAAATTGTTGCAACACCATGATGTTGCTTCAACACCCCTCGGGCCGACTGCTTTGACACCATCAACCTTGTTGGGTTGTTGTTGCAACACGACTCTCATTTGGTGACAACACTAGTTGTCGCAACACTTGTTTAATAGATGTTGCAACACCAGTAAGGTGCCCACCATTTAAGCCAAGAATTTTCAACAAATTGGGCTAGATATTTTATTTCCATGTTGTATTTATGTTTGGGTAGAGATAATAATGAATCAACTAAAGATCGTATCTTTTCAATTATCTCCAAAAAAATATAATGCGTCACATTAAATTATATTTCAAATATTATCCATACTCAGTCTATTTGATGTTTCATACTTGGTCTATTTGATGTTATTATAGACCAAACCAATAATTTTGAAAACACAGATTCTACTGAAAACCTAATACAGACCCAATACATCAAACAAATACAATACTAATTTTAGTATAAAGAGTCTTGACTTAGTGATTCTTACAAAAGTGACATGGATTCCACTACTTATGCCATTGTGATTCCTTTGATTCAATGGTCCTAAAATGTATGAATTCACCACCATCCAATTCTCTACCACATGCAACCCTATTATTATGATTTTCTTGTAATTATTTAATTCTTCAACAGTGTTCATGTTTATTCCTTTGGTGACCAAAGTAGCTTTATGAGTGGAGGCCATCAATGATTCAGTAGAATGCACCCAAAATTGAAAACCATATATTTTTTTAATTAATGAAAACCTTGTTGGAAGTTTGATGCACTTATAAACGTTTGTCGATAGTGTGAATAATGTAACATTGGACATCTGACTCTACCACTGTTGGAATTACAACAATTTCATTGGCAAGGTGGCGCTCTTGTGATGAACAAGACTGAGAATTTGTTGGAGATTAGCCACTCTTACGACAAACCTATGATGAATGTACAATGCAAAGGTAGTCAATATTATGACACACTTACGACGTCATCATCATCCTCCTTTGATCGATTGTGCTCCAAGTTTTTCGTCGGTTGGTTGCTCATTCGATGGACTTGCGACCGACATTGGTCGACTGTACAACGAACCTACGACAATAATGGCTTTGAAAATTGTTGGATTGTGTCATAGGTTGGTCTCTCTTCTAACGAACTTGCAATGGACATTGGTTGATTGTACGACAAACCTATGATGGTAATGGATGTGGAAATTGGTCTATTGTTGTCAAAGTTCGTCGTAAGTTTTTCGCTCTTATGACACACTTATGACGGACATGTATGGATTGTGTGATGAACATATGTTGCTATTAGTGGACCTTTTCGTCTGTCTTGTGATGGAAGACTTTTCCATAGCACATATGATGGAACCATATTTTTTCTCACTTGCGACGACTATGTAGCGGTGAAAAAGGGTTGTAGGACTCATTGTACTTGAGACGTTTTTGCAACGAAAAATTCATTGGTAAATTGTCATAAAATGGGCCCAATGTACTAGTTCTTCCATAGAAATAGGTTTATCCATTACTTCTGTAGAAATACTTTCCTTTTCATGGTCACCTTCAATACAAGGTGACCAAGTGACTCACGTCAAGAGCTTGGACAATGGTGTCCAACTTTGTGTGAGACTTAGGCCCTTCTAAATTCCTCCTAAGAGTATTCAAATTCCTCCTTAACCATTTATTTTCCTTCCTTAATTTATAATTTTTTATTTTGAAAAGTACAATAGGAATGTCTTATATGTAGCTTACCTAATAAGAGGATAGGCATCCATTTTCTTGTTTTATTGGTTGGTTCTGTAGTATGATCTCCATGAGATTTTGTAAGCCTAGTTTCTTCCTATGGAAAATTATGTAGAGGATTGTCGACAAGGTATCCACATAATTCTAATGTTTTTGCAACAACTTGTTCTTTATTAGGGGAGGCTACTTCTACAAAAAAAAATTGTAGCAAGGGAGACTACTTTTGCAACAATGTTTTTTGTAGCAAGTTCTTGTGGGGAAATAGTCTTTGTCTCATGGGGAGTTTCTTCAACAATTTTCCCTACTATTGGTTCTTGTGTGGAATTAGTAAGACCTCTTGATGTTGGTTCTTTTTTGGAGAAAAAAAAATATTTTCTATTGGTTCTTGTGCAACAACATCTATTTATTCTCCCATGTTAATTGTATTAATGGCTTCGACAGAAGAAGAAAAAAAAAATGTGACTAGTTCTTGTGTAGTAGTCACAGGGTTTGCTTGTGCTAGTTCTTCTATATCAGCACCAAAATTTGTCTGATAATTTTATATTTCTATTACAACAATGGATCTTATCCTCCTTTTCTTTGGAATTCTCATTGAAATCTTGGTTGTTGTAGGCCTTGTTTTTTTATAAGTAGATTAACTTGTTCCTATGTTAGAAAGAACTTCCTCAATAATGGGGAAAGACTGAATTTTCTATCTTAGAGGTTACTCACCAATGATTTTGACCTCAATGTCAATATGAATAGAAGTTTAAGGATGTACTTCTTGCTTAGGTTGAGTAGTATCATCCTAATGTTTCTCTATTGCCTTCTCCTCTTGTTGTTCAACTACATCTTCTTGCTCTTGTTATTCTTATTCTTCTTCTTAATGTTCCTTTGCTTCAATCCTATATATTATTTGAACTTGATGAGATCTTTGAAAGAAAGCTTCCCATGTCTTATTTTTCTTATATAAGACATACAAAATCAACAGTTTTATCAACCCATGGTGAGTGACACTTGAAGCAGGGTTTTTAGTGCCTCTCATATTATGTGTTTTCAACTGTAAACTCTTCAATAGAAAATAGGGAATATTTATTAACCATTGATGTCGTAGATGTGAGAACAATTTAAAATGATAGAAAAACAAGAGGCTATATCTACCTTCATAGTTTAAATATTTTTGCATAAAATATGCTATAGTTGGCCATGGGTGGCATAAGGAAATATGTTTCAAACCCTTTTTCCCATCCTCAATTGTCTCATATCCTACCAAAAATTTAATTCAAGCCTAATTCAACAAAAAAATTCTTCAAAACCATCAATCCCTTATCTATGCTAAACCAATCACTTTTTTAATGAAGTCTTTACTGACTTTCATATGAACACCATGCACGATAACATTGGACAAGTGAAAACTTTATGCAAACTCAAGAGCAATAGATAAACCCTTGTAATATCTCAAAATATGTTATCTAACCCACATCAAGAAAAATTTGATAGACCTCCAAATTACTTTTCAATTGAACTAGACATATGGGTTTGTACCTAACAACAGAACCTCCCATGGTGATCAATAGAACTGGCTAGCAGTAGAATGGACTGAAGTAACAACAACTAACATCCTGAAGTAGTAGCAAGAAAACATTGTCTTGTAACAATAATAGAAATGATGCACACACTCTCCAATTGGTAGGGAAGATGGCAATTGGTATGCCAAATTAGGAATATAAGAGAAAAATGGAAAATTGAGATTGGAAAATATGTTAGTAATGGGACAAATCAAGAAAAAATATTATGGATGTGACTAGGGTAAGTACAACATGCATAAAAAAATCAACAAAATATAAGGAAGGTAGTGATAGAAACGATGAATAGGAGTGATGACAATAAATCCCATAATAGTTTTAACATGTGTCTCCCCCCAATTGAAGGATAGGCCACCCTCAATTGGCTAACAAGGAAAAGGAGGTTGATGATAATTTAATGAAATCATAAGTACACGTGGAGAGGTTCATACCCGTGATTTGAAATGATGATCAAATCCATCAATCGATGGTAATAACATACAAAAAGGGATTGTGGATGGTTGATTTGACTAGTGTACGACTCCATAGCAAGTGAGGATCCACAACAAACAAGGTTCGTAGTAGGTGAGAGTGGGATCTGTAGAAATGAGGCTTTATGGAAGGCAAGAGTACGATTCATGGAAAATGACACTCTACATCAGGAAAAAGTATGATTCATGGACAAGGAGACTCCACAACAGGAAAGAGTACAATCTACAACAAATGAGACTCTATGACAGGTGAACTTAGGATCTGTAGCAAACAAGAACTTGCAATAAAACAAATAGGTTTCATAGCAATCACAGTGCAACAAATTGATGGAAGAAATTTGTATCAATCTTGCAAGTTCGACAACAATTAGCAAAGTGGACCCCACTAGGTTATGTAGAAAACAATGAAACATATTCTACTAGGTTATGAGAAAAATTGTGTGGTTAGAACCTGGAACCAAATAGAATTGAAAACTGAAGGACACAAATAATTTTGTTTTCATTTAAATATATTTTACCAACAATATTTTGTTCAAACAATTTTTTTCCAAATGTGCCCCCAAAAGTAGTTTTCACATTTGGAATTATTATTATTATTATTATTATTTGACAACTGAGAAAATCATGTTTCGGAAATCCCAGGTGACATGGCCACTATGCTTACAATCTCCAAATATAAAAAATGGGTAAGATATATTACAAAGGCATCTCTGGACAATCACTTATGATATAGCAAGAATCAATGATCATTCTCCATAATTCGTATGCAGTCTTCATCTATGTAATTTGACAACACCATTATCATATACAATATCTACCTCATATGACCCCAACCAATGGGTAGAAAATTTTCTCTTGAAATATTTAAATATATAATCATACAAGCTGGCCTAGTCTCCAACCTAGAAATTCTTCTTCTTAATAAATCCATCGTGCCACTTTATTCTTTGTTGTAACACCCCCTCTATAATACCTAGTTTAATTAATTCGCAATGTAGACACAATATGTGGTTGTGGGAAAAGCAATGTAATATGTAAGCATTATATATCTGATTTTAATAAATAAAATGTGATGCCAACTACAGAGGGGACATGGACAGAGATGGCGGTTGAGTAATCCACAAGAAAGGAGGGGTTTAGAAAAAGGGGGGATTTTATCCATGAGTTTAATTCCCAAATCCTTTTCCTTATTTTTAATGTTTTGAGTGAACATTATGATTTCCCTTGAGTGTGTAAGAGTCCAATCATTGAATATATATATAAGAGGGTGGGTGTGAGAGGTCACATCCCATAATTATTGAAGATATGAACTAAATTACAATCAACTTGGGAGTGAGTGTAAGTCAATCAAGCATCCGAGAGAGGAAAATTCGTATGGGTAGGGGAAACAGTTTTGGACAGCCATATTTGCATGCAAGAAAGGAGGAGAATGACAAGAAGAGGAGAGTTGGAGCTGGAGCAACAATGTTGGGAGAATTCAGAAGAGTTTTGGAGCTCAAAGACTGAAGAGGCAAGTTGTCAGGCTTGTAGAAGAACTAAGTTGTCAGGCCTATAGAGTGAACTCTTGTGTGAGTTTCACTACAACATAAATCTTGTTGTTGTTGTTTCCTGGTAGTTTTCCTAGCAGTGAGTTCCATTGAGATCCCAGTAGTGAGATTCATGGTTACCTACACTAGAGAGACCCTGAAAAATGAATGGGACACATGATGGAATGAGACCAGTGAAGGGGTACATTCCTTGGGTTGGGAAGGTCGAGAAGAAGACAGTTGGTGGAAATCGAGATAGTTGTAGGAAGAGATAGTGGATTGTGGGATTTCCTAAGCTACGAGTGGATAGTGAGAGATCACCCTCTTTTTTAAATTCCTAGCTCCATCTCAGGGGTGACTTTCTATTGAGATTCAGAACAACAAGTCTATGGTTGGGTGGAACGTCCATCCCAAGTAGTTTGTTGCACAACTATTATGAAAATATAAGTATTTATATGTTTTCTAGGTTATATTATGAGTTTTATTTAATGTGCATTAGCTTTGTGAGCGAGATTGATTTATATTCTATTGTAATGAGTTATTAGTTGCATTCATGTGTTATTTTAGCATGTTGTAGATGCATTTAGATAATGGTTCAATATGTATGATTAAATAGTTGGTAAGCTATAGGAATTTGTTTTGCAGATTTTTTTTGTTTTTATGTGTATTCTACAAGTAATGGACCTCAATTAAGCTGGGGTATGCTACATATTGGTATTAGATCTCTGGGTTACAACACTCATTATGTATGGGCTATAGAAGTTTCATAGAGGTAGAGTTGAGGGTCTATCTCTACAAATATTTGAAAAAATTCCACCTCATATTTTCGAGTTGGTTTTGTAGAGTCGACCATGGAGGGTCATGGTGGATTTGGGTAGAAAAACCCACAATTATGGGTGAAATTGGGAGGTCAATTCACTTAGGGAGGTCATATTTTGCAACAGACAGTGCTTCCTATGTAAATCTGAAGAAAATTGGAACCTTGATAGAGGAACCACGCGTGATTGTTCCATATCCAAAGTAGTGAGACATCTAGGAATCTAGGCATTCAGAGGAACAAGCAACAAGAACCTTTAACTAAGTCCCAGATTCTGGATATGTAGTGAAAAATGTGTGGCAGATGTTGGGCCCTCCGTTTTTTCAAATGCCAAAGTTTTTGGGAAAGTGACGTATGACAGTTGGAAGATGAAGAAGCAACAAAAGACAATTAGAACCAACAGAAAAAAATTGTAGGGGAAGGGGAATGTAACATCCCCGCTATAATTTGTAGTTTAATTAATGCATAATGTAGACATGATATGTGGTTTCAATCCAAACAATGTAATATGTAAGCATTGTATATCTGATTTTAATAAATAAAATTCGATGCCAGTTGCAAAGGGGACATGGATAGAGATGGGGGTTGAGTAATCCACAAGAGAGGAGGGGTCTAGAAAAAGAGGGTTTTATCCATGAGTTTAATCCAAATCATTTTCCTTGTTTTTAATGTTTTGAGTGAACCTTTTGATTTCCCGCGAGTGTGGAAGAGCCCAATAATTGAATATTTGTAAGAGGGTGGGTGTGAGAGGTCACATCCCATAATTATTGCAAAGATGAATTGAAGTACAAGAAGCTTGGGAGAGAGAGTAAGTCAAGAAAGAAACTAAGAGAGGAAAATTCATATGGGTAGGGACAACTGTATTGGACAGTCATGTTTGCATGCAGGAAAGAAGGAGAACATCAAGTAGAGGAGCGTTGGAGCTAAAGCAACAATGTTGGGTGAATTCAGGAGTGTTTTAAATCTCAAGGACTAAAGAATAAATTTGTAAGGCTTGCAAAAGAACCAGGTTGTCGGGCCTGAAGAGTGAAGTCCTTTGTGAGTTTCACTACAAGAACAAGATTTTTGTTGTTGTTTCCTGATAGTTTTCCTAGCAACAAGTTCCCTTGAGATCCTAATAGTGAGATTCCTAGTTGCATGCACAAAAGAGACCCTGATAAATGAAAGGGACTCCCTATGGTCTGAGAGCAGTGAAGGGGTACAATCCTTGGGTTGGGCAAGTTGAGAGGAAGAGAGATGGTGGAAATTGGGATATATATTATACCAGTGGGTTGTGGGATTTTCTGAGCTATGAGTGGATAGTGAGAGATCACCCTATTTTGTGGATTCCTATCCCTAGCTCGGGGGTGAATCAATATTGATATTTGGAACAATAAGTTTATGGTTGGGTGGAACATCCATCCCAATTAGTTGGTTGCACAATTGTTCTAAAAAGATAAGTGTTTTAACTGTTTTCTGAGTTATATTATGAGTTTAATTTATTGTGCATTAGATTTATGAATGAGACTATTATGTATACTATAGTAATGATTTATTAGCTTCATTAACGTGTTATTTCATCATGTGGTAGATGCATTTAGATAATGGTCAAATCTATATGATTAAGTAGCTAGTAAGCTACATGAATTTATTTAGCAATTTTTTTAATTTTTATGTGTACTCCACAAGTAATGGATCTCAACTAAGCTAGTACATTACATCTATAGTTGAACAACATATGTGTGATGCAAGAAAATTTGATGTATTTCATCAATTGTATTGATCTAGTTTAGGTGGTTCTTTTGAGCTTTTGATAAGTTCGATCCAACTTGTATTACAGTTCTGAGTGTTTTAACTTACAACTCAATAGGAAATACAACTTTCTTACCATACACAATCTCATAAGGGGTAAATATTGTGGTGTTTTTCCATGTGGTGAAATAATCACATAAATCTTTCAGTAGCATATTAGCTCAATCGTTGTGATGAATATGCACATTTTTGGTCAATATGGATTCCAAAACTTTGTTGGTGACCTCCACCTACCCATTATCTTGTGGATGATATGGCATAGATGTCCTATGTTGGATATGATATTGTTTTGTGATAGCTTGAATGAGTTTGGAGGTGAATTTAGTTCCATGATCTATAACAATTTCTCATGGTACACCAAAGTAGACAAATATCTCCTCGTAAATAAAATCTATTATTGCTTGTGCCATATCCCTTAGAAGTGTTTTTTCCTCAAACCATTTGGTGGCATGGTTGGTGCAAAGCAAGATATGAACATTTTTTTTGGAAGGTTCATTGATAGGGCCCATAATATCCAAATCCCATTTCTCAAAGTGATACACCATGAGATGAGTTTGTAGTGGCATCTCATTGGACTGAACATGTTGTCCCATTCTTTGGAAACAATCACAACTTCTCATGTACTTATTAGCATCTTGAAAAAAGGTAGGCCAATAATAACCTAAATGTAGCACCTTGTGTGCAGTTCTTTTATCAGAAAATTTCCCCCCTCAAGGTTCATCATGACAAGATTTTAGTATATCATAAACCTCATCCTCTCCAACATAATTTCATATTATGAGATCCGTCTCTATGTGAAAAAGGTATCCTTGAACCCAAGTATACATTGCATTTTGTTTAATGATCTTCTATCTTTCCTTCGGTGAGATATGTGATGGAAGATTTCCTACAACCAAATATTTAGCAATATTTGTAAACCATAGTGTGTTAGTAGATAATACAAATAGATGTTCATAAAGAAAAGTATCTTCCACAAGAACGATTTCACCTTTGTTGGTAATCCTGGAAAGAAAATCTACAACAAAATTTTCTTTTCCTGACTTATCAACAATGGTGATATAAAATTCTTGCAAAAATAATAACCACCTAGTTACTCTATCATTATTAATTGGTTTCTTCACTAAATAACAAATGGTAGAGTGATTGTTATGTACAAATACAAACTGTCCAGTAATATAGTGTCAAAATTTATTAATAGAATATACTACTGCAACTTTTAAGTGATTATGTAATACAATTCTATAGGATTTAGATTCCTACTAATTCAATAAATGGATAAAGAATATAACTCCTACAGAATTGAATTACACGACGATTGGATTTTTCTCTTCTTTATCTCATGTAAGTTATACTCATGTGAGATGTCCAATCAAAATCTGTTCCTTCTTCCAAAGTTCACATTTGATTGAAGTTTATGATTCTCTTTAAAACAAACAATGTGATGTAACTTGAAAATATTCCATAAATCAATATATGTATTGATGATAAACGGAATTTAGTTGTCGAGAATCTGACTCACCAGAATTAAGAATTATTTATGTATAGACCCAGTGCTTGGTTATTTCACTCATTGTGTTGTTCTTGATTTCTTGAGGTGTTTGATAGCTTTTGTCATGAGTTATAAGTGTATAAGATACTAGAACATATAAAGTGTATATGAATAAAATGAAGGCAAAGGAAACATCCTCTTAGTATGTCACTAATAAAGAGGAAAACACGAAACAACTACAATACTTAGAAAAAAGAATGACCTTTCCCATATGCTAGTGGTGGTCATAACGAATTAGATTCCAATGGAAATGAAATTGGATGAAATACTACACTAAGCCAATCTAATGGATGATATCTAGGTGCAAATTCAACCTCTTCAAGGCTATTTAGCATATTCTCCTATCTTCTTTCATGACTAGAAAACAATATTTTTGTCCTTTTGTCTCAGCTTCACAAAAAAATATTGATTGTAATGAGCTACTCCTGTGAAGCTTCATTGTTTTGATGCATAAGTAATACTAGGCATGCTATTTTTTATTTTTTTCCTTCTTTAAACTCCATATTTAAATATAAGTTTGCATGAGAGTCCCTAGCCTCGAAATTTTTTATACATGTAAAGATTTTTTCTCAAGTTTTATGAATATGACAAACTGCTTATATAACAATTTTTGTCCTCCACTATGTATTATTTTCTCGTGTGTTTGATGCATTCCTTTTTCCTATAAAGTTCAAATTTTGCTATACAAAACAACAACAAGGTATTAAATGTATATCAATTATATAAAAGACTGATATGGATTAATACAAATTAAAGATTCCTTTGTTGTATATGTTTGATATGCATTATTTATATGTACTTGCTCAATCGAACCTGCAATGAAATAAATATATACATATTTTATTTTATGTTTAGATATGAAGGAAATTATATTTACAATGGTTCATGTCCTGAGGGTGTAGAATAGTCGGTGATGGAGTGTATTGTTAAGACACTCTATTAAGTGAAGTCACAGGTTCGAAACCCTTGACTAGCCTTGTGTGTCGTGTGAAGGAACACGTTGACATGCTTGGGGTTATAGTGGTAGTAGTCGGATAACACAACCACATGTCACACAAGTATGTGCCCAACTAGTTGTTAATTTCTCTAGTAAACAAAAAAAATTACAATGATTCATTAATCTTCATATATATATATATATATATATATATATATATAATTGGATTTTTTTACTAAAGCTTATCAATCATATTTAGACTATAATCTTGTAGTGAAAAAGTGTGGTCGAATATACATATGCACAAGATAAAGTTTTCATTATTAAAAGTAGTTTTCAGTTGTTTAGTATTGCGAAGCAATTATAAATATAATGTTTCTCATAGAAAGTAGTTATTTTACATCACTCCTTGAAGTAATAAGATGATGTATGAATATTGTATGAGTATTAATGGATATATGAATAAATTGTTATAAGGACACTATGCATGCATATCCATTTTCTCTGATCTCCACTTATAACGAACATGAAATTTCATAACTAAAGCATATAGCACCCTTAAGATGAAAAATAACATTCGTATTTTGTCAATGATCTTGTTTGATGTGTAAGATACAAATAATAGGTTTTGGGGCATATATGTGTTTGAGGCATTAGACATATTGATCCTTTTGAGTATATGACTTTTGATAACTTGATGTTGCTCCACTACCCACGAGTGTCCATAGTCCCGGAGGAGGCACCCCAATACCACTGACCTTTCTCCATTGCCAGTGAGCATTCATATCCCCAGTGGATATACTAACATTTATGTAATTCATCAATTGCGAGATTCATTTCCCATTCAATTTTTTTTTTCCGATACATATGTCTTGTGGCATTAGGGGGGGATCTTAGGAACTTGAATACATAGGGATGGTATCTATTTACGATTATAATTCAACTATACTTGGGTAAGTATTGTTGTCTCTGAATATTTTATCCCCTTCCACTAGATTTTGATCTTTCACATAGACATTGTCACAACAGTAAACTACCACTACTTCCCAACCCTCCATAATTTCTAGCATACCCTTGCTCAAAAAATATCCTAGATATAGAATAAGTGGTAAAATAGAGCTAATGAAATCTATAAATACATAATGTATTCTTTTAAGTATATGTTCCCAAATCCAATAAAATAAAACACACACACATATATATGGAAATCAGTTAAAGAGAAGAGAAAAGTAGCATTATGTTTCTAATCTTCTACATTAGTGTGTGTGCATGTTTGTGTGTGTGTATATATATATATATATATATATATATATATGTTTTTTTTATATATTTTTAATATCATATTTGTATTTTTAATTATTATTTTATAAACTTTAAAGTGAATGAAAAACATATAAGATCTTTGTAAATTTAAAATGGATATATACAGTGATGTGTACCTAAAATTTCAATAAGTGAAGAAATGTTTAAGATGACACCGATTGATGGGTGCACTGATACTTCCACCTTGCAAATTATTTAATAAAAACGAATTGTACCCTTCAACAACATCAACCACGAAAGGATCCAACGACAAGTAGTCGAACTTTCCATGTTTTCTTGGATCTTTCCTTCATTTATCCCAATTCAGTACTAATTCATTAGGAAATAATGTTTAATGTTTGGTATATTTATCAAACAAATCCTTCATCTTTGTTTCATATGCAAGTAACTTGTCAGTAACTTTCTTTCTCATTTGCTAGACTTGAATTAATTGATTCACCCTTCATTGTGTATCATTAGGCTCTTCCTGAATCTCTTGTAATATTTTCATCACATAAATTCTTAAATGAATAGGAAGAAAATCCTTTGTTCCATAAACCAATTGAAAATTTCATGTTCCTATAGAATGCTTCATGTTGATCCTATGTTCCCACAATGCATATTTAATATGAGGATTCTAGCTTCTCTTCCGTGAATTTAGTGTTTTCTTGATGATCTTGATCAAATTTTTATTTGAAGATTTCGAAATCCCATTCACTTATGGGTAATAGGTTGTTGAGTATGGTGATCATGGAATAACGTGACCATAGTAGATGAAGAAAATTCTTTGACATTGTTTATTATATTTTTGCATGGATAACCAAATCTTGAGAAAATGTTTTATTCAAGGAACTTGATTACCACCTTAATTATGGCATTCTTTATAGGAATTGCCTCCACCCATTTGGTAAAATAATAAATATTGATTAAGATCCAGTGATTTGACCACTAGATGGAGGATGAATTTCTCCAATAAATTCTAACCCCCATTGTTGAAAAGGGGGTTGCACTTTGATTGGTTTAAGGGGCATAGGAGCTAACTTCTTTTTTCCTGCAAATATTTGAAATTGAGTACATGCTCTAACATTTTTATTGACCTGTGCAAATAAGGTTGGCCAGTAGATGTTGATTAATTGGGTTGGTTTTCATTGATGTCAACCCTTGAAGCAAGTCCAGTAGCTCCAACAGTATGGTTAAGGGACTTAATCTTGTTTGATGTATAATATTATGAATATTAGTATATTTGTAGGTAAGACTACTCTAGATGGATATTACATGTCATGTCATTTATGGTGATATGTGGAACGTCACATAACTCCTCATGGTTAGAGAGTTATGGCCTTGTGAAGTTGGAGAACCCTCTTGAGTTATCTAGAAGCCCCTAGAAAGTCAAAGTAGTCAATTTATTCTAGAAAATCCTAGAAGAAGTTGACTAGTCATAATTGGTGAAACTATGAGTTAATCATGGGTTAAGTTAATATGATGATGACGATGATAATGATGTCTGTGACAATTACGACGATGACGATGACAATGATGAAAATGATGATGACCATGATGACGATGAAGACGACAATGACAATGTTGATTATGGTGATCATAATGACGATGGTGACGATGAATATGACGATGATGAAGGTGACAATACCTCCTACATTTCAACATTTCTGAAATATCACTCATCACCTTCTTCTTCATCCAACTCTACATCTGTATCATCTGGTTTAGAATTGATGTTGAAAGGATTGACCATAACAAAATAGTCATCAATATCATTTTCGATAATATCATCATCAATATTATCATCGAGAACATTGTCATCTACATCTATTCAACTTCTTCGACTTCTTCATTTGACAATACATATACCTCATGCTCTTCTGCATCTTCTTCTTCTTCAATATCATCTTCTTATGGTACATCGTACTTTACAAGCCTTCCTCTTGGATCATATCTAACAATGTACAACCAAACTTCTTTACCTGAAACCTCTGAATAAAAGACTTGTTCATATTGGCTAAGGCACTTAAGTCTGGTAGCAAATTCCAGTAGCCCCAACATCATGGTTAAGGGACTTAAGTTTGTTTGACGTATAATGGTATTAAGATTAGTATATTTGCAGTTAATACTATTCTACATGGATAGTGAATGTCATGCCATTTCCGGTGATATGTGGAATGCCACATAACTCCTCACGGTTATAGATTTATGGCCTTGTGAAGTTGGATAACCCTCATGAGTTATCTAGAAGGTCAAAGAAGTTAATTTATTTTAGAAGCTCCTAGAAGAAGTTGACTAGTCAAGTGGGTGAAACTAGGAGTTAATCAAGGGTTAAGTTGTTGCAATAAGAAAATAATTAAAAATAATTTAGTTGTAGCTAGAAGTGGAGAGTTTACTATTTGTGGTTAAAGTGGTTATAAGTGGACAAATGGTTAGAAGTGGGTTAGCCCTAAAATAAGGAAGTTGGGTTAAGTTGGTTAGAAGGTAACCCCTTGAGGAAGCTACATGGAAGTATAAATAAGAGAGCAAGGCTCTCCTATTAGAACCTATTGAGAAAATTGAATATTTATTATTATGTAAGTTTTATTACAGGTACTCATTGATACATCTGAAGTTACACAAGTGTGAGGTAGCACGAAGGTTTGATGGTGAAAGTTTCAGAATTGCAGAAATACTGAAAAAAACCTAGTTTTTTAGGTGTATGCGGGTTGCAGTGGAGAAGAGCGTGTACATGTGCGGGCTCGAAGTATAACAGGGTGCGCACATGAGGGAAAAGCTATGAAATCTTGAGTTGTTGAGGGTTTTAAGGTCTCAGATTCTGAAAGAAAACTCCTAGGAAGGTGTACAATGTTCAGGTACAATAGATCTATCTATAGATTCAAAAGGTATGCCATATTCTTATGTGTAGTTGGATATTGTTGTTTCCATGAGATATGGTAATGGAAGTTTGAGGTTTTTCCCTAGAGAGGGTGTCAGTTGTATGGCACTTATGGTATGAGCTAGATCTACAAAAATACAACACTGGTGTGTTGGTATTATTCATTGGTTCATCTTGTTGGTTCACGTGTTGAGACATAGTTGTATTTCTTGGTACATAGTTGAGGGTTTTTGTTGTGATATGGTTGTAAATTTTTTTTTATGGTGTGAGGTTGCATATCGGTAAGGGTTTGATTTCTAGTCCGTGTGAGGATTATTACACTTGTTCATGATTTTACACACATGTATGGAACATGACTAGAGAGACATTGATGCATTTAGCTAAGGTATGTATAATATTATGAATGCAAAGGGCACAATTATAGACAAGACACAGTGACAGGTTGCAGGTTGATGTGACAGAGGCAGAAAAGTGTTTGAAGGTTCAAAAAAGGTGAAATCCCTAGCTTACAGAATATGTGTGTAGGCTACAGTATATACAGTCTGCGTACATATGCAGGCTACAGTATAGACAAGGCGGGTACATACACGAGCTACAACATATAGAGGTCACTTACCTGTTGGGTTTTGTTGGTACAGGATGAGTACAGGTACAAGTTGGTTACAGTTTGATGGTACATGTTTACAGTGGTATATCTCATAGTGATAGTGTGGTAGTGGTTTCATCATTTGACATTTATATTTCAGGGTGACAGTACAGGGAAAGGATATATGGTTGTATCCACCTTCCGGTTGTAGCCAGTGAACATAGGGGGTTGTAGCCTCCTTCTGGTTGTGGCCAGAGAATTGGGGAGTTGGAGCTTCCCTCAAGTTGTAGCCTGAAAATATAGGGGGTCGGAGCCTCCTTCCAGTTGCAGCTGGAATGGTGCTTCCAATGAATGTAATTCTTAAATACATATAAGAAAAACCATGATGTGGTTTTCTCCCACATTAGGTTTCCACGTAAAAATATTGGTGTAATGTGTATGTGTATGATTGTTCATTGTTCATGGTTTATTTACTCTGTACTTGTTGAATGGTAATGGTATATTGATAATAAAGATTAAAAACACTTATATACTGTGGTTAAAAAAGATTAAAAATCTATATTATTGATTCACCCCACCCCC
>CBVK0104159652.1:0-19966 GCA_900067695.1 Picea abies
ATAAATTTCATAATAATCAAGTGATTGATTCATCACACATAAAAAAATGGAATAAGAAATTATGGACAACATATAACATTTAACAGTATGAAAACGCCATATGATTGTAAAGCTAAAGCTAAAATCAACCGTTATAACATTTTCATAATATAACAATAATGAAAGAATAAAATGGAATAAGTATCACACAGGTCTAAACCCAAATATGAATTACTTTTCCATATTCTTTCTCAAATCCACATGCCCATATTGTAGTCCTGGAAGAATTGTTTTGGATAATAAACTCTTAAAGATTGGAAAAATTAATATATAAATAATAATAATTAACCATGTATTGATAAAAAAGACTAAAACTATTTAAATCAATGCATAATCAATTATTGAAAGAATATGAAGATATTATATGAAAATAAAATAATTTTACTTACAGGACAAAAGCCATTAAGCAACCTGGAATTTCATATTCTTCTTTAAAAATACTCGTCCATTCTCCCAAAGCTTCCAGCCATCCATTACTCCATTTGAAAAGAAATAAAAAAGTTTAAAAAAGAAATAATATACAAAAGAGAAAGGATTAAAATCCTCCTCTCCAATTCTTGGATATCTTTGGCTCTGATCTTTCTCATATATTTATAAAATGAATGAATAGTCTGGGCATCACTATTAAATTCCGCCATCTGAAATTTTCCTCTAAAAGAGACCCAAATATCTCTCAACTCGTGAATTTTTTTGGGGAAATATCTACATGGAAGGTAAATGGGTCCATTCTGGTTCTGGGTTTTCAACCGTTTCTCCAAATTCCTCATGGTTTGGCTGCAATCAGTCCTGTAAAATCGTGTGTCTGATCTTGATGCCTATCCAAATTTTATCTGTTTTTGCTCATAGAATTATTTGTAGCAATCCAAAATTATTTTTGGATCAATCATCTTGAATGTATTTTGATAATAAAATCAAGCCATGATCAGATCCATATCAAATATTTGATAATAGAAACCTGTGAAACAAAAAAAAAACCTAAATTAATAACCTAAAAATTGTGAATAAAACAAAATCTAGAAAAATAAAAAATGAATTTAAACTAACTATAATTTATAAACAAACATTATTTATAATTTGTTTTCAAATATGATCTAGAATATTCAAGTTAAAGGAGAAAAAATATTAATTTTAGTTTTTTACAAAATCAAACAAGAATGAACACATAATCATAACTTAAACGAAAGTAAACATTTGATAAAAATTAACGTTTTGTTTAAATTGAGATTTTTATGCTCGTTTATAACTTTTGACATATACTCTTGTAATGAATGTCTCATACTAAAGTGAATGTCTTAAGTTTGTCTCAAAGCAAGCCAAGGCATAAAACTATTTGAAAAGGTTGATTCTGTAGCTCATTTTAATTATCAAGATTCTAATAGGGGCTCTTTAAATTTTGTAAAAATATAGGGGGAGTTGTTGGGCCCCAACAAAACCCTAAGGAACTCATGAACACGAGTCATAAGACACATGTCTTTAGAATCTTGTATAAGATGACATGTGGCACTTTTCTTGAGATTTACGTTGGATGATTCACATGCTCTCAGGTAACACGTGGCACTTACCTCTTCTTGACACGTCATCTAGAATGACGTTATCCCCGCCACGTCACTTTGGGAGATGACCCTTCGAGAGTTTAACAAAGATTAAGTTCACAAATCACCAAAGTTTCGAATGCTGAAGCATTGGAAATTTCAAAGAGTAAAAATCAATTAATGAAACATCTAATAACTAAAGTTAAAACCGATTAATTAATAATTAAGGAAGATTACTCTTAATTATTTACTTCACGGTTTCAGATTCGGGAAACATCTCTTGTGCTATTTTCAAAACCCCTGAATTCTAAACTTCTGAAACACTCAAAGTTAATTCAATGTTTTAAAATGAGTTAATTAAGTTGTAAAAGTGATTATTCAAAGACTAACTACTTCACAAATTCTGGATTCAAGAGACTTCCACCATATCACATCCAAAGCTCCCGAACATGAACCGTCAAAGTATCAATGGAATTTATGATCGATTAAAGGTAAAGATTTAAAAAAAATATTGCAGATCACCAGGTAGTCAATTCCATTGAGGGTAATAAATTCCTCATCAATGAGTCTATATGAAAATTGATAAGCTCTCATTTGAATAAAATCACTTCAATTTCGAAATCATTTTCACCTTTCACAAGTAGCAATTTTATCTATTGAAAAACTCATAGACTTTCTATGTAAAAGGTAACCTCACTCTGTTTCTCTATATATTATGGCATCGAGGAAAATGACAAAAAATCCTGATGCAACAGGCGAAGATTCAAACTCAAATGTAGACATTATGTCATACACTACTCCATGAGCCACAGACACCGTTAAAACTTGGACACAAGTTTTTGACATCCTAGAGCGTGAAATAATCAACTGTCTAGAAGACTCCACTGAGGAAGAAAATGATTCTTATGCAGCTAAGCTTGGACACATAGCATAGTCATAGTGGCACAATATAGTTGCACGACTTCGAATCATTCCTTACAACGATATGATAAGCTGGGCCTTGGAACATTTTGACATCTAGACCAGGAGCATCATCAAACATCAACAGGTTTCCATCGGCTCTTTTCGACCAGAACATATGCAAGTAATGTATAAACTCTCTCCTACTCCTAAATATACTTACAATGTTGCATTCATTCTAGAGTTCGAGAGAAAAGAATGCATTCAATACGCCAAAAGAGGTCATGATATAATCAAGACTTGGTGGGGACATCCAGAGAAATTTAGAACATATGCTCATGGTATGTATGCCCCAACATCTTTAGATTCTGATATGATGTATGTATCCATGATGCTCTGTTTTCTATTCGAGAAGAAGATCCCTACCCAATTCTTGGTGGAATGGGTATCCATCATGAATGAGGTACCCAAGGGTTACACTTTCAATTGGGCCAAAATGTAGTGCGATAATTTGGCCAAGGAAATCGCTGAATATAAAACAACAAAATCAAAAGGGCATCCTACCTCTTTTTACATGTATGCATATGCTATGGATTCCATATGCTTCATGACCCCTTTTGCATTGATGAATCAAAGTTGGATACCAGCCAATTCATAGCCCATTCATTTTTATCACTCCAAGTTATGGGAATAGAAATCTAAGGATTTCTTTTATGAAATCTGTCACAATGTCATAGTACCTGTTCACATAGACATTTGTGGTTTCCCACCTCCTCATATTTCAGAGAGGATTATGGGAAACCTAGGAAATCTCGCAGATTGGTTCATTGAGTAGAATTTATCCTAAATCAAAGTTTTTGGTCGCTTGGTTCCCCCTCATGCTCTCCCACATTTTTAGCCTGATAAGATGGTGTGTAGATAAGTGGTGTACCAAAAAGTGGTGGGAGGTATCAGCAAGGAGCTGAAAGCAACACAGAAAAAGGTATGGCCGACTTTCCCCATTCAAATTGTCATGTTTACATTATTGCATTTTGGCCACTCTAAAGTTGAGGCTGCGACTCTAGAGTATGTTAAATTTGTTGACATCAAGTTCAAGAAACATGATCCACATAAAATGATGGAAAACCATATGGATCAGTTCAACATGAAGTGGTACACGCATGAGAATTCTCTGTATGATGAAGTATTCAAAGGGGTTAGATCTTATGAGGAAGTCCAAAACAGATTCCTGACCCTACACCCAGACCAACAAGTTGGTTTCCTCAGTTTTCAGAAACACAGGCAAAATAGTTGCCAAAGATATTGTAGGGAGAATCAATATCCAAACCTCCTTCACAGGAAGCTAAGTCTACAGGATCTGAGCTGGGATCCTCCACTAAACTCAAAGAAAAAAATGTTCCCAAAATCCCAGAGGTATTATTTCAGGAGATAAGAACATCACTATCAAGACTAAATGATCCACAGGTGATAGCACAGTTCGAGGCCTTCATGAATCTAGGACAAATTGTCTCTCATTCAACACCAACAACCCCTGTTGGCACCCCCAATACAAAAAGACATCAACATTCCACTGAAGTTTCCTCTCTCATCACATCATTAACCCCTCTACAGACCAACTTCGGAAATCCTAATTTTGAAATCACTTTCATGGGTGATCTTACTACCATTTTGCCCAAAGATATTCCTCCTTCATATATATTTTTTTAATAAGAAATGAAAACCCATCGTGAAAAGAGAATCTCACTAAAATGATGGAGTGATAACTAAAAGGAAAAGACTGGTGTATGATGGGAATGATCTGAACGGTCCAGTATTTCCAAAGGAAGTTGTATGTTTGTTAGGTGCTTTTTCCAGTACCAATCAATGGTTGGTGGAGAATTTGACTGAACGACTGCAACATAAGTTTCTATTGGTAGAAAACTTGCAAAACTAGATATATACCATAGATAAGACTATTAGGAAAAAAATGAGCCAGAATTTCAAGCAAATCAAGGCTAGTGATCAGCAACAGATTCAACAGCTTCAGGATAACCTTGAGCAACTCCGTCAGAGTTCACAAACCAACCAAAGTCTGGTCACTCAGTGTGATGAATTGATAGAACAACTACAAGCCAGGTTGCCCCTAACTGAAGGTACTATGATAGATATCTCGGCCTTCAAAAATCAAGCATTGGAAATCAATGAGAAGTTGGACATTTCCCATCAGGATCATTATCTGAAAGTGGATGCCATCCATAAATTCTAGTAGGTAGTGGACCTTTCCCTAAAGGATATCAATGTCAAGGAAAAAGAGGCTCACTCAACCCGGTCTAAGTTTCAAGAAGTCCTAATACTGATGCAGAAAGCTAATGTCTCTGATTTTCCTCTTCTCTCTTATTCAGAAAAATTAAAAGGTGAGATGGCTCTAAAGGTCTGGGAAAAGAATCTAGAAGAAGGAAATAAATCCACTAGAGAAGTGAAAGAAGCTTGTCTCGAGGCATTGTCATCATTAAACAAAAATATGATTGAGTTTGAGGGGAGCAATATCTCAAAATCCCTGGGGAAAATTGAGATAGAAATGAACCAACAAAATTCCAAAAAGAACAAAGAAGAAACTCTAATAGCCATTCAAGGAATGAGCCAGATTGATCTTCTTAAAATCAATAAATGGTTAGTTCATCCAAGTTCCCAGTTTCAGGCCACAGTCCAAGAGGTGAACAAGATCCGAGAAAAGATTCCTCAAATACAAACAAAATTATTTTCTTTCAAGGTAAATGAAAAGATTGAGCCCTCAAGGTTTGTGGTGGCATTGGTGGATAGATGCACCCAATGCATTTAACATGGAAAATAAAGCATAGCTGGGAGAAAATGAGAAAACATGCACAATGTCCTTTCCTTCTGCCCTCTCTACCTTTCACCTTCCAATAGTCACTTACCTTGTCGACCCGCATTATAACCTCCACTTATCCCATTTCATCATCATACACTTGTTCCCACATCATTTTTCCATAGAAGGTTACTCTTCCCTATGTCCATTATCCATCCCTTGATGAGCCAATGTTGTGCCATCTATCTGATTATCCTCACCCCATGACCTTGAATATAATTCATTTCCCCACTGAATATATCCAAAGAGATAGATGTAAACAAAATTAAAACAACCAAGACAGTATGATAAATTATTAACGTGGCCTTAATTCCATGTGTACCCAACCAAAAGGATTAAGGAGAAGGAGGGATTATACCAGTAGATCAAGAGACAAAGGAGAGCGCCAACAAAACTCATCAAAATTTACACGTTGTTGTTTTATTCAGATAGATGTTATTTTTAGTTAAATATTGTAAGAATTCCAACGATTTTCAGTTGTGACATATTTTGTATAAATACATATATTTAAGATCAATTGAAGGTTGCTTCTTGCCGAATGTAATAGAGAAATTCTCTTTCTAAGTATTAATAGAATTGCAGATGAAGATTCTAATTTTCGTTCAATTTGAGTTATGTTTTTCCTCTATGTTTCCATTTCCCCGAATTCCTTTATGTAATTCCTTGAAGAGAGATTGGTTTCAATTTAGTATTAAAACTACTGTGATCATATTATATCCACAATTCATTCAGTAAACAATTTTTCCTCTATATTTACTATGAGTAAAACAAGACCTGCGATCTGCATGAATTACTGCATCTTATATCATGTTCAAGGGTGTGTTCTCTACTTTTCTTCCACTGCAAAAAAGGTGAGACTCACTTGTGATTGATGCCTAGATTCTTTTAATAGTTTTTTAAATCTTTTCCACACCATTTGATATTATAATTTTGGCTCAGATAACGGAATACGACCTATGTACTGTCCTATTATTAATTTCATTTAAATATTATTTCTCATAAAATTGAAGGTAGAAAAAACACTCGTTAAATTTTTTTCTTTAAACACTTCTGATTCCTAAAATTATTCTTTGAGCCTTAGGTTTAATCTCAAGAACAACATCTTTTTGGCAACATTGTTAGGGACAAAGAAACAAAATCATTTTCCCTGGGAAAACGACAAGGTAAATTTTGGTCTTTGATGGTGAACAAATATTGAATACATAAGTAAGGATTATTTTTTTTTTCACTTGGAGACTCCACCGTAGACAAAACTGGCATTCGGTCGAAAGAATACCAAAAACAATCCATACAATAAGAAAACTACACTAGTGTCAGATCCCAAAAAGTTGTTGAAACCAAAGGGATATCTCAAACATACTACTGCGTTAGTGGGTAAGGTATATCAACCTAGAGTTACACAAGTTAATGCTAAGGTTCCCGCTGAATAAATAACCCCTAAATAAAGTCTTAAACAAATTCATTCTGCAGAGGCATCAAATAGTAAAACTGAGGTTAAACTTTAATCCCCAGAAGTAATTATTCATGAGATCAAAGTTGAGATTGATTTGACAGATACTTTTACCAGTGAGAACAAAGGATCCCTTTGGATCCCCTCTTTCATTGGCACCCTGTCGGTTCTCTCTTTTCCCGAAGTAAAGGTTTATGTTTCCCAAAACCCTGAAGAGAACTCTCTATACCTGGATTCATCCCATATCGCCTCTCCTATATATGCATCCAATAAACTTGAGGAAACCAGCTCAAGTTTCCCTTTCCCTCATCATCTAGATATTTCATCTCCTTGTGATATTTTTCTCGAGCTTCATTCACCACACCCCAAATTAGTCGAAAGGTCAGCAGTTCAGTCCCTCAAAGTTTTTGAAAATCCACTTTTTAGCCCCCAAAGTCTGTCTCCTAGACTTCCAATGGTCGGTGCTAGAGGTGTTGGTGTTGGTGGGGTTGGAGGCGTAGGAGCTGGTGGACAACATCAACCCACTGGAATCTTTACAAGGTAGATTCTAGATATGCTCCCTTAGTCCTTCCTGTTTTCCTATATGATCTGCCCAAAAATTACATGAAGAACCTCCCCAAATTCATGGGAGAAGGAGATCTAACCGCAACTAAAAATATATCCTTTTTTGATTAGTTCGTTGATATCCTTGGCATTGAGCACAAGGATGTTTACTCAAGGCTATTAATACATACCTTTGAAGGACAAGTGAGGACTTGGTTTAGAGGACTCCCAACAGGTTCCATACTATCATATGACGATTTAGAGAATGCATTCCTAAGACAGTGGGGCGAGAAAAATGATCATGTCTATTATTTAACCAAATTTGGGGTTTTGAGAAAGAATAATTATGAATTAGTCCTTAAATTTATCCATATATTCAATAAAATTAATCACAAAATCCCAACCAAAGTCAAACGTTCTCAACTAGCTACAAAAGTAACTGTTAGTGATAAAAAAAGCACTGGTATTTTTGAAAGAATGATGCCTAATCTTGTAGGGAACATTTGACTAGATTCCTGGGATCCAAATGAAGATTTGAAAGCACCATTGGAAAGATTAGGATTTGTAGATGTCGATCAACTATTTAAGCATGAAAAATGGACTCTCCATGACTGATAAATTTGATTTTGAAAACATCTGCGCTTTCACCAGCGCAGAAGGCAGAATTATAACTAGTTAGCTGGTGAAAGCTCCGCCTTTCACTAGCTAAGGAGCAGATTTTTGGTTAAATTAGCTGGTGAAATCCTGTTACGTCCAGAATAGCCAAAGTTTTGCCCAGATCAGGATTTTTTGGGTTAGAATGATTTGAAACCATTTCAAACGGACAGGTGTTGAATTATCAAGTCTAACTTAACAGCTAGTTTGGAAAGGGAAGTCAAAAAGGAGTTTTGTGACTAAGTTTTTGTCAATTTTTAAGGAAAAATATCAGGGATGAACAAGCAAATCACCCAATTCGAATTCTATCTTCATGATATAAAGCTAAGGAGCCTTGGAAGGCTGATCTCCACTTCATCAATTGTTCAACACATTCAAAGGACTAGCACATAGGGATCATCCTTATTCCGAGGGCCTATCCCTATCTTTTTGTAAATACAGTTTTTCTTTTTGTTTTTAGATTATCAGATCCATTGTTTTCGGATCTGAAAACTGATTGTAGAAGGCTATAAATGCCTAGATTTTCTAAGAGTTTAGGGGTTCAATTTTGGATACTCTTTTGCTATTGTACTAAGACACTTATTTTTCAATACAGAAAGACAGTCTTCTTTTGTTGTTAATGACAAATTTCTTCATCTATTCCATGTTCTGTACTTTATTTCAGTTTAGCTCAACTTCTAAGGATTGTTATCTTCTTATCAAGCTCGTGAACTTGAACTAAAGGAATTCTTACTGGCTTGCATGATCCTACACACTGCTGTACTTGATTATCTAGATTATTTTTCTCCATACCTTTTTGATATTACTCTGTCTGGTCATTGATTCCTAAAAGCATTGTTTCATTCGATTGCATTGTGAGTTGTCTTCCCATTAGCTACTCTCTATTATCCCATTGATCCACACTTTAATTATTCATGATTCATTAAGTTACCAAGCATCCTTAGTCTACAACCCTAAGGAGTTTCTTGGAGTGATAACAAATTGGCACCGTTGTGGGGGAATGGAGAATGAAGCAAGCTTCCCTGGGAGACGACATAGTTTCAGCTTTTGATGCTAGACAAAGGCTGAGCATTATATTGGTTGTAAGCATCTATCTGGCGACTCCACATTCAAAGACTCCACTAGGGAGGATCCTGTTGATAAAAGATGAAGAGGCACAAATCAAAATCTAGGTATCAGTTCATTAGTTTGCTTCATGAACTGTTGTATTTCTTTATCAACTCTTTCATGTTTTTCTCTTCGTGTGTAAAGAGAATTATTTTCTGCTATGTATATTCAGAAAATCATCATCCTTCTTGTATATATCCGTCTTTAATAGAAGAAATCCTACAGCCCTGCATTGTAGATGTAGATTCGGTGGTTTTACCTCAGCCCATTCAAAAAGATGACCACTGTATTACTTTTCCTTCAGAATCTGACAAGCCATGTGACCTTGAAAAGATAGAAATTGTTTCAGACCTTGTCCAGATCTCAGCCCCTCTTGTCATAATTTCTGAACCTTGTCATGAACTCATTAACTCTCATGATCAACTCACAGCTTTTCAAGTTAAGATCCAGATGAAGATGTTCAAGCCTTTAAAGCTACCCCTTCTTCTTCATCCTTATCCTGATGATGGTTATAAATATCTCCCTTGGTTTTCTGGAAAGAATCAAGCTTCAGCTGAGAGACACGTCGAATCCTTTTTGGATTTCGTTGATCGTTTTCAGCTTGCTCATGAAGATGTGATCATGAGATTTTTCTCAAAGTCTCTAATCAAAGATGTTGCTGCATGGTTTAAAAGTCTGAGAACTGATTCAATTGGCTCTTGGACCGAATTCTCTAATTTTTTCCTGAAGTATTGGGGAAAGTACAAATCTTTAGATTCCTACCTTGCTGATTTCTATGCTTTGAAATGAGAGCAGGATGAAGCCCTACCTATTTTCAACAGAAGGTTCTACCGTGTTTATCATGACATGCCTTTGGAGGTTAGGCCTACAGAGACAACTGCCATGATATATTATGTCATGGGTCTTCATTCAGATCTTGTCCTTCTTTTGCTAGAAAGGAAGTCTTCATCATTAGGGAACTTGTTTGAAGACGCTCAAGAGGTGGAGGAGAATATCCGTGCTTCCAGGAGGATCCGACAGCAGGTTAACTTTGAAAATCTACTTGCACATGAGCAAAAACAATGTCAGTATGGTTTAGATTTTGAGTAGGGAGGTAATGAGTGTGAAGCAGATTTAGAACAATAGAAAGCATACAAGCTTATTTTAGATTCGGATCTGAATTTGTCAACATTCGTTGAATATTCCAGAGACATGTATGCATGTGAAGCTTATGATCAGTTTGTAAATCAGGAAGAGCCTATGATGACTTATGATTGCATATGCAATTATATGTTTTTAACTGATCCTTGCTCATATGATTTTAATACCGTCTTATCATCATCTTCTGAGAACTCTTCTTAAAAGGAAGTTGTGATGATTGATGATCAAAATCTGAGATCAAGGAAACAAGAAGGTGATCATTTTTCCAGCAAAGGAACAACCATGGTTGAGCACGAGGATGCCATAGATGTGCAGTTGTTTTCCAAGGAGCAACATGTTACTTATCTTCCTTTTAAAGATCCAATGGCAGCTTTCATGGACGTATATTTTTCAAAGGATCTGAAGATTTCAAATTTCCTTAGCTTTTCATTGTTTCCAGGTAAGTATGGTTTCTTGAAAGACTTATGTTTATTGTTCATTCATGTCAAACATCAGTTTTTGATCAACGATAAAGATGAGATCTCTTCAGTATTCAAATTGCTTGAATGGCTACTATGGAAATCGGCATTCACTTAACTAATGGCAGATCTGGTTAGAGTAGAATAAGTAGGAAATAAACACTAGTGTAGAAGAATAAGCTCTTTTCTTTGAGCAAGTAGATTAGTTTCAGTTTTATCAATTAGACAAAGCGCCTTAAAAGGAAAATTAGAAAATCGAAGCAAAAGCAAAGGTCACACCCAGATTTGCAAGTGTTGGCTCAGAACATGCAAGGGGAGAAAGCAGAGACACATTGAGTTTTTGATGGAATCACAGTTTTGGAGGTGAAAGTTCATTTTGGACTAAGGCAGAGCTTTCATCAGCACATAGGATAATTTTACAACCAGTTAGCTGGTGAAAGGCAGTACTTTCACTAGGTAAACAGTGAATCATAAGGCGAGTTAGCTGGTGAAAGCAGAAAAAACATTGTTGAAAAGGGACGAGCAAAGTTAGTTGTTCCTCCAAAAGTGGTTGTGCTGGGGTGCATGGAAGAACGTTTGAAAGAAAAAATAATTGAATCAGACAATATGGTTAATGGGGGTATGGACATGTCGCTCCAAAATTGTGTGGTGTCTAAACTGCAAAGTGGGCAGATGGAAGTGCATAGAACTGGAGAAAATGGTGAACTAGAGCATTACAAAGTAGGGATTAAATGTAATAGGAAAGAGGCTGGAGCTAATATTGATGGAGAGGTGATTGAAATTCAGCGAGATGAAGGGTTTGATTTGCATAAGAGTGGAGCAGATACAATGCCTCATACCAGCAGGAAAGAAGCAGAACATGATGATAAACAATTAATTGCAAAATTGTGCAAAATTTGTTCGAATGGAAAAAAAGGACGATGATCATCTTATAGAATGTAGTAATGAAAAATTGCCTCTATAAATTTTATCATTTAAGATGCTTGAGCCCTCCATTAGCAAGTGTCCCTCCACCAACATGGTTCTGCCCTTCTTGTCTCTATAGAATTTGCTTGATTGATGAGAACGATGAAGATATCATCCTTTGTGATGGTTGTGATAATGACTATCACACATATTGCTTGAATCCACCACTTGCAGGTGTACCAGAAAGTAACTGGTACTGCCCATCTTGTTTGGAAAGGCAAAAGGGGAGGAAACATAAGAAAGGTCAAAATCACTCAGCAAGTGCAATCAAGTCAACAGGACAAGTGCATTCAAAGAAGATATCTCAGGAGCAGAGTCAATTTTCTTTGCATACGGAGATAGCACATGATTATCTGGAAGAACTCCAGTGGTTGTTGTCTGTGCTGGTGTCAAGTCAATATTGGACATTCCAAGAACTCTTGAATACCTGGAGACACAAGGGGTGATTGTTGCAAGATATAATACTGAAGAGTTTTCAGCATTTTTATCCAAAGAAGTGGCTCCAAGGCACCTTGTCGTGTCACTTGTCAAAGGCGTGAAGATAAATGACTCCTAATCTTGGTTGCCAGATCATTGAAAACATTGAGTCAAACCCTAAGATAAAACTAAAACTGACTGCAGGTTTCCTGGGCGTGGTAAAAATCTCTGCGTTTTGGAATGTCTGGCAGGTCAAAGATATCTAGCCGCTAATCGATCCATGATTCAAGTCATGAAACAAGCCATTTGCCAAAATCGCTAGTGCCATAAGGTCATGCTCTTAGGAGCAGATTTTGACATTCAGTTGTTTGCCGAGATTTGGGTGTCTCACGCTGAGCCTAACTCTATGTGCAGGTGTTCAATTAATTACAAGTGTCAGTTGTCAAATGTTGCAAGTATATCATGCGGAGGTTTGACAAATTCAAGCACAAATGCCCTATGATTGGGGATAACTCACGTTCTGATACGTTTGACAGAATTGGAGGTATATCAGTCCGAAAAATGTTAAGCAGGGAATCGACAATACAGAGTGCACAAGCGTGTTGTAGGAATTCAGGATTCTGAAGTTGATAGTGCAAATCGGCCATCATCAGGCTCCGAAGTAATTACAACTCGACTCCTGGTTGTAGCATCACAAGCAGGAAGTCTAATTGGAAAGCAAGGCTCAACAATAAAATTGATTCGAGAAACATCTGTTGCCACCGTGCGGGTGCTTCCAGCAGATGAATTGTCACATTGTGCTTTGCCTGAAGATCGAATTATAGCAATCCAGGGTGAAGCACCCAAGGTTCAGAAAACACTGGAGATGGTTGCTGGTCACCTTCTCAATTTTTTTTTTTATCGCAGCATTCTTCCATTGTTTGAACATAATCAGTAACATTCAACAAGTGATGCACAAGATTTGGCACCAACACGGGGAAAGACAACAGTGCCATGTCTTTCGAATACATCCCAGGTTGGACTAGGCACAGGATTGACTTCAACATTCAAGCATGATTCATTCTATCCTCCTCGGGATACTCAGATTGAATCACAATCTCATCACCATGGCTTATCTATTTATGGAAAAGATCCGAGACCTGTGGGATTGAGATCTTCTTTACATGCACCTCCAGCTGCACCAGTCATCACTCAGGTGATACAAAAGGTGCAGATACCCCTCTCATATGCAGATGATGTAATTAGAGTTGAAGGAACAAATATTGGGTACATGCATCATGCTAGTGGAGCTACAATCACTATTTAGGAAATTAGAGGTGTTCCTAGTGAGATCACTGTAGAAATTAAGGGAACTAATACCCAAGTTCAAACAACACAACATCTTATTCAGAATTTCATGGTTGGCGGTCATAAGAAAATTACACACAATGTTGATGTTGGTTATGGTTCTTATGCCCAAAATTCAAATTCTTTTTATCCTTCATCCACTATGAGCAGTCACCCCGTTGGTGGATATGGATCCTCCTATGGTACAGGATATGGTTATTGAAATTTATGGATGTATATTTTCATAATAGTATGTTTTTGGTTGACTCCTGTTTCTATTGCGATTGACATGGTTTAGTTTTTTTTTAAATGCTTAGGAGAAAACTTTGATCTTTTGTAGAGTATTGATGTTGCTTCTCAAATGTGTCAAAGCAGTCAGAGGAAGAGAAGAGCCATTTATCTTCTACCATAGCAAGATAAATCCTCTTCTTCTAAAAGGAAGAGATCTAAGAGAAAGTTGGCATTTGACAAGGCAGAAGATGCACCTGCAAAGGGTAATATTCTTAATTTACCTTACTCTAACTCAGATCCAGAAACAGAGCAGCTAAATGAACCTGGTACACAACAACAACCTACAGAGGGTGAACAATATCTTGATCTCCCTACTGCTACCCCTCCAGAGGAGCAGGAACCTCTAGAGATAGAACAATCATCTGTTGAACCTACTATATCTAAAGCCAACAAGATAAATCAGTTGTTGAAAGAGAATACATCTTTGTATAAAAAACTCAGACTTCTCAAATTGCAGTTGAAGGAAAAAGCAGTCCCAGCAGCTAGACCACTTGGATTAGAGGCCCTTGCTCAAATTGCCACTTCTATGGAAAGAGAGTTGCAAGTTGAATCCCATCAGGAGGAGATTACAAGTAAACAGAGAGAGGAGCTTCATTGAGAAAGCCCTGAGGTCTTTGTATTCTTGCAGGTAATCAAGATTCATCAAATTTTGATTTTTGGGTAAGTTTCTGTTTTCGGTGGTTTAGGTGAGCCTGTGTGTGCTCATTAACCATCGAAACAGAGTAGAAACAAAATTTTAAGGGATCTTGTAAATAGCCAAAGACATAAATGCAGGCTATAAACATTGCTGGGAATGAAAAAGCTGAATGACTCCATGCCCAATGATAAAGGCACAAGGTCTGCCAGGTTCTTGGAGACATTGCAAGGAGGTTTCCATCCCAGTTGGAGCTAGATGTTAGCGATAAAAAATGCACTGGAATTTTTGAAAGAGTGATGCCTAATCTTGTAGGGAACATTTGACTAGCTTCCTGGGATCCAAATGCAGATTTGAAAGAACCATTGGAAAGATTAGGATTTGTAGATGTTGATTGACTATTTAAGAATGCAAAACAGACTCTCCATGACTGAGAAATTTGATTTTGAAAAAATCTGCGCTTTCATCAGCACAAAAGGTAGAATTATAACTAGTTAGCTAGTGAAAGCTCCGCCTTTCACCAGCTAAGGAGCGGATTTTCGGGTAAATTAGCTGGTGAAATCCTGTCACGGCCAGAATAGCCAAATTTTCACCCAAATCAGGATTTTTTGGGTTAGAATGATTTGAAACCATTTCAAACGGATAGGTGTTGAATTATCAAGTCTAACTTAACAACTAGTTTGGAAAGGGAAGTCAAAAAGGAGTTTTGTGACTAAGTTTTTGTCAATTTTTAAGGAAAAATATCAGGGATGAACAAGCACATCGCCCAATTCGAATTCTATCTTCATGATATCAAGCTAAGGAGCCTTGGAAGGATGATCTCCACTTCATCAACTGTTCAACACATTCAAAGGACCAGTACATGGGGATCATCCTTATTCTGAGGGCCTATCCCTATCTTTTTGTAAATACAGTTTTGCTTACTGTTTTTAGATTATTAGATCCACTGTTTTAGGATCAGAAAACTGATTGTAGAAGGCTATAAATTACTAGCCTTTCTAAGAGTTTAGGGGTTCAATTTTGGATACTCTTTTGCTATTGTACTAAGACACTTATTTTTCAATACAGAAAGACGATCTTCTTTTGTTGTTAATGACAGATTTCTTCATCTACTCCATGTTCTGTACTTTATTTCAGTTTAGCTCAGCTTCTAAGAACTGTTATCTTCTTATTAAGCTCATGAACTTGAACTAAAGGAATTCTTGTTGGCTTGTATGATCCTACACACTGTTGTACTTGATTATCTAGATCAGTTTTCTCCATACCTTTTTTATATTACTCTGTCTGGTCATTGATTCCTAAAAGCACTGTTTCATTCGATTGCATTGTGAGTTGTCTTCCCATTAGCTACTCTCTATTATCCCATTGATCCACACTTTCATTATTCATGATTTTTTAAGTTAACAAGCATCCCTAGTCTACAACCCTAAGGAGTTTCTTGGAGTGATAACAATAACTTTTACATGGGCTTTTGATTCCAACTTTGCTCTACTCTTAAGAGAAAGGAGATCTACCACTTTGTTAGGAATGTAAGATTTTGCAATAGAAATTGAGTCCAATATGTTGGCATCTGGGAAATTAAAAACTAAGGTTGAGATGGGAACCAGAGAACCCAAGCATTTCAAAGAGCAGGCAGTACCCTCTGGATCAGGGAAGTCCGCATAGGGAAGAATGGATGAGATGGCCAAGATCATCAAATATTTATTAAAAAAAATTTCCTGGATGGAATTAGATCAAGCCAAACATAATCCATACATTAGAAATCAATTCAAGGGAAACCCTAACCCTCAAATACAACAAACACAAGTAAAAAATGAAGACCAAAAGATCCAAGCTCCATTTAAAACTAAAAATTTCATGCAGAGGAATGAAATGCAAGATTATGAGGAGTTAGAAGAATATATGAACAACATTAGCGACGATGATCTCGAGCCTCACTTAACCAGGCAAGATTATGAGAAATATTTAGACTTGGAATCCATATTTAATAATGAGGAAAACATTAACAATCTAGGAGACTCTACATATCAAAGTCTCGTCAACTCATTAATGGTCGAACTTCAACATAAGTTTGATTTAAGGCCCATAGAGAAACATTATACAAATGTTCCACCAAAAAATATTTCATCATGAAGTAAAGAGAATGAGGTGGTAGTTACTAAACCACCAACTAAAACACAAGCTGCTCGAACAAAGAAAGTTGAAACAAGAACAGTGAAAACTAAGAAGCCGGAAAATATAGAAGCAAAAGTTCAAACTAGGGAAACTGAGAAAACAATTGGAGGCTTCAATTTAGAAAATGAACTTAATCAAATCAAAATCCCAATTCCTTTGGTTGAACTTGCAATAAACCTGATTTATAAAAATAAAATAGCTAAAGCGATAATATTTTCTGATGTTGAAAGTCAAGATGACGTTATTAATTTGCAAGATGAAAAATGTACAATCATGTTCGGTCCACACATTGAAAACAATAAGGATTGTGTTGTTGCATTCTATATCACATTAACTGTGCACGAGCATTTACTCCACAGTTGCATGTTGGACTCTAGGGCCTCTCATAATTTAATTCCTAAAATTATCATGGGAAAATTAGGCCTAGAAATTACCAGACCTTATGAAGACTTGTACTCGTTTGATTCTAGAAAGGTTAAGTGTCTAGGTATGATTAAATATTTTGTAGTAAATCTTGATCAGAGCCCTATGAAAAGTATCCTTGTGGATGTGGTTGTTGTTGACGTTTCGATCAAGTACATAATGCTTATATCCAGGTCTTCTAGTGCCAAGTTAGGAGGATTGGTTCAACTGGACATGAATTACACTACAATCCCAATTTTTGGTGGGAAATTCACGTGACTGTACAAGGAAACTAGATTGGTGTATACTGTAAGTGACCCTCAAAACCCTAATAATTACCTAGTCTATGTTGTTGATCAGGACTTAGGAAATTGTATATTATCTATAGATGACGATTTTGAAGAATGTACAGAAGAAGAAAATAAAAAATAAAAATAACAAAGAAAAATATAAACATTAGAGAAGGAATGTGGAAAATGTTCTTCAATGGTGCCTCATCCTGTGAAGGAGCAGGAGCTAGAGTTTTTTTCGTGGCACCAGGTGATAAGCATGTTATTTCTTTCTCTTATATATTACAATGGGAGGTCAATTATATGAATAATTTTTGTGAATATGAAGCTATGGTTTTAGGATTAAAAGCTGCAAGGAAGTTAAAAATAGAACATCTGATAGTTTATGGTGATGCAGATCTTATTGTAAAACAAGTAAGAAAACAATATCAAGTTAAGCATCCAAGGTTAAGATCATATTGGAATTGTGCCTGAGATCTTATAGAGAATTTATTCTCATCCTTTAATATTCACTCTATTCCCATGATGGAAAACTAACAAGTTGATTCCTTGGCCAAGGATGTTGCGACCTTCATCTCGCCTACCATCTTAAAACTGAAATATCACATCGAGATGAGATATATACCTTCAATCTCAAACAATGTTTAGCATTGGAAAGTGTTCAAAGATGATGAACAAATTAAATAGTTTTTGAAAATGGTTGTTGATTTTTATGAAAATCATATAGATTAGGAAAACCAGAATGCTCATGCTTGAATTATGCAGGAAGGGGAGAACCCAGAAAAATTCTCAGACAGGATTGCAAACCACCACATGTTCTTGCTTAAGAACAATCAGATTCCCAGAGGCTTGATCCCCTTAGAAAGGTTGTTTGACCAGGATGACATACCTTTAAAGTCTACCTTACAACATCAACCTGAAGAAGTTGAAGACTGTAATGTAGGTACTGATAAATATCTCAAAATGGTCAAAATATCAAAATAACTTTCGACCCAAATGAAGAGTAAATACACTGAGTTACTTAGGAAGTATAAATATGTCTTTGCATGGTATTATGATGATCTAAAAACTTAAGATACCTCTTTTATTCAACACAATATTCCTTTAAAGCATGGTATCAAACCTTTCAGGGAAAAACTCAGACAGATAAACCCTATTCTCTTTCCAATGATAGAAAGGGAAGTTAAAAAACTTCTTGATGCAAAAATCATCATTCTACTTAGGTACTCTGAATGGGTAGTGACTTTGGTCATCGTTAGAAATAAAAATGGCGAAATAAGGCTCTGTGTTGATTTCATAAATTTAAATTGGTCATCCCTTAAAGAAAACTACCTTCTCCTGAAGATGGATCATGTTCTAGAGAAGGTAGTTGGAGCTAACAGGATTTCCATGGTTGATGTTTTTCCCAGATATAATCAGATCGTTTTCCATGAATATGACAGAGAAAATACTATGTTTACCACTCTGTGGGGAGCCTTTATGTATGATAAAATTCCATTTGGTTTGATGAATGTAGGAGCTACTTTCCAAAAAGTGATGGATATCGCATTTGTTGATGAGAGAGACAAATTTGTTGTTATTTATCTTGATGATTTGATGGTTTTTTCCAACTCTGATGTAGAACATTTGTTTCACCCCAAATAGACCTTCGAAAAATGCAGAAAGTTCAGTTTGTCTCTTAATCCTAAGAAATCACATTTTTCTATGCAAGAAGGTAATCTTTTGGGTCATATAGTATCAAAAGAAGGAATCAAGGTTTACCCTAAGTGAGTTGAGGCTATCGACCTGATTAATATCCATAAGAACAAAAAAGAAATTCAATATTTTCTAGGAAATATCAACTTTTTGAGAAGATTTATTCCAAATTTGTTGAAATAATCAAAATGATTATAGATATGTTGAAGAAGGACAATGAAGTGAAGTGGACTTTAGAAGCTAAATCATCTTTCAAGCATGTCAATAAATCTATAGGGGAAGCACTAGTAATAGCAAGTCCAGACTATACAAAGGAATTCTAAATCTTCTCATTCGCTTCTAAACATACTATCTCAGCGGTACTCCTACAAAAGAATGAAGAGGGGTTTGAACAACCAATAGCCTTCTTCAAAAAAATCCTCAGGGATCCATATTAAGATACAATATACTTGAGAAGAAAGCTTTGGCAGTGGTGAAGTCTCTCAAATCTTTCATAAAATACGTATTTCATTCCAAAATAATTGCTTATGTGCTAACAAATGTTATCAAAGACATCTTGGTGCAACCAGACAATGATGGAAGAAGAGGTCGATGGTTGGCTAAAATTCAATAATTTTATCTAGAAGTGAAACCGACCAAGCTAGTCAATGGTTAAGGCATGGCAAAGCTATTAGCTTAATCAAATTTCAAATCTCTAGGGATAAATAACCTCAAATCACATGTTTCTCTCATAGATATAGAGGAAATTGACGACTAGGTGCCTATGATTTGGATTGAAGATAGTTTTTCTTACTCTACTTGGTATTGTGACATTCTTACATACCTCCTTACCCTTCAATGCCCGAATGAAATGAATTCATCTAAATAAAGGACTTTGAAGCTACACGTGATTAAATATTGTATTGTTGATGGCAAGTTGTATTGGAAATAACCTCTAAGCTTCTTATTGTGTTTCCTGATAGAGGCTGAAACAAAAGGAGTCAATGATGAGTTCCACGAAGTAATATGTGGGGGGAATCATGCCTAGAAGGTGACAACTTACAATATTTTATGGGTCGGATATTATTGTTCGAAGTTATTT
>CBVK0104159731.1:0-14262 GCA_900067695.1 Picea abies
ATGCGGATTGGCTCCACCATGAGAGCACTCTCATCTGACACCTGAAAAGAACTCATGGCCAAACATATGTGTAGGATCACTAGTACAATGTCTCAATCAAATACATTGAATACATCATGCATATGCCTCAAAGAATCAATCAAGGTTAAACGATAATCCACTGGTACTTTCCTTTCCACAACCTTATCGAACTCTTTTGCAGTCTATCTGCAAGAAAAATTTGTCACCAATTTCATAATGGATATCAACGTGATGTGTATCAACATAACTCTTTTGTCGATCCTACGCTTCCTTAATCCTCTATCTTAATGATTTCATTTATCCTTCTATTTCTTGGATCACTTTTGGTCTTGCCAAGACCTTATCCTCAAGTTGATCCCAAACTCAACGACGTCTGACATGTTCACTTGTAAAGGAGCTCAAAGATGTTATTTTGGTTGTACTATGGCAACTGTTAGGGTATGCAAACTATATCAGTGTAAAGAAGTATTTCCAACGTTTCTGTTGGTCCATTACATACATACACAACATATGTTCCAAGCTTTGGTTAGTTCTTTCTGTCTACCTGTCGGTCTCATGGTGATACGTTGTACTAAAGTTCAGTTGTGTCCCCAAGGCCTCTTGGAAACCGATCCAAAAACATCATGTAAACACCGATCCTCTATCGGATATGACACTTTTTGGCACACCATGTAATCTCACAATCTCACTCATAAAAACTCTAGCTATGTATGGCGCTTGATACGTTGTACACAAAGGAAAAAAAATGTGCACTCTTCGTCAGAGTGTCAACTATCAATAAAATTGAGTCATGCCTCCTTGTCCTCAGTGGAAATCCAACAATAAAGTACATAGAAATGACCTCCCATTTCGATTCCAGGATAATGTGCAGCTGTAATAATCCTGCCGGATGTCTATGTTCAGCTTTCACTTGCTAACATTCTAGACATCGCGCCACGTGACTAACTATGTCTTCTTTCATTCCTTTCTAGAAGAATAAAGGATTAAGTTCTACTCTCATCTTTTTGACTCCTAGATGAGCCATCTACACTAGTCGGTGCACTTCACTCAGGATCAAAATTATTGATTCATCATTAGGCGGTATGTAAATTTTGTTGTTATACCTCAAGAATCCATCATTTTCCAAAGTATAACCTTCAAAATTTGGTACTATCATGGTGTCTTGTTTGATATTTTCCTTAACCTATTTATATCATTCATCGTCAAACTGTATAGTTATAATATTTTCTCGAATATTTTTTTGAAGAGGTATCATTGAGAATATGCGTGGTCTCTGAATCAACGCATCCACCACTCTATTTACCATACCTTTAATGTAATAAATCTCAAAATCGTATTCACTAAGTAATTTTGATCAATGCCTGTGTCACGCATTCAAGTCATTTTGCATAAAAATATGTGCTAGTCCACAATGATCTGTCTTTAGTTCGAATTTACATCCAATCAGATAGTGTCTCCAAACTCTCAAGGCATATACAATGGTCAATAAATCCAAATCATGCGTTGCACAATTCTCCTCATGCTTTCTTAATTTATTTGAGATGTAAGCGATTGCTCGACCTTCTTACATCAATACTCCGCCTAACCCTTCCTTGGATGCATCTGTGCATACCAAGAATTCCTTGTCCATGTTAGGGACTTTTAGTATCAACGATGTCATAAATAGCCCCTCAAGGCTTTGAAATGCTTCCGCACATTTCTTGGTCCAAAAAAATTCTTGTTTTTCTTCTACAATTCCATGATCAGATTTTCTATTTTTGAAAAACCTTCGACAAATCATTGATACTATCCTGCTAAACCCATAAATCTGCGTACTTCTTTTATGTTTGTCAGTGTAGGCCATTCCATAATAACCTCTTCTTTCACTGGATCCACCACGATGCCATCATCGGATATATCATGCCCCAAGTAATGAATCTTCGATTGGTAAAAATAGCATTTCGACAGTTTCCCATATAATTTGTTTTCTCATAAACATTGTAGTACTAAGTGTAAATGTTCATCATTCTCTTCTGTCATCCGAGAATATATCAATATTTCATCAATGAATACTTGAACAAAATTTTCCAAGTATTCGCGGAACACCCCATTCATCAAACTCATGAATACCCCCGGGGTGTTTGTGAGTCTGAACGGTAGAACGTTAAACTCATAGTGTCCGAACCTCGTCTTGAATGCGGTCTTAGGAATATCTTCTTCTTTAATTCATAACTGGTGATATCCTGATCTCAAGTTGATATTTGAAAACACCGTCACATCTTTCATTTGATCAAACAAATCGTTTATTCTTGGCAATGGATACTGGTTCTTGATCATCACTTTGTTCAATTGACGATAGTCAATACAAAGTCTCCATGATTGATCATCACTTTGTTCAATTGACGATAGTCAATACAAAGTCTCCATGATTCATCCTTATTTCTTACGAAAATAACTTGCGCACCCCAAGGTGACACATTTGGACATATAAGTCCCAAGTCCAACAATTCCTTCAATTTCATTTTCAACTCTTGTAATGCAGGCTTGACATCTGATAAGGCATTCTTGTTATCAGTTTGGTTCCAAGTTTTAAGTCGATTGTAAACTCCAACTCCCTTTTGAGAGGAAAACCTGGTAACTCTTTTGGAAACACGTCTACAATCTCTTGTACTATTGGAAGGTTTTCTAATCCTTCCACCTCACCCTTTTTCATTTAGTGCTAAGATTGCATATAAATTACATCCTTTGGGCATGCTATTTTGTAGTTGTAGGGAGAAATGAACCTCAGGGACACTCCCTGGTTTCTTCCTACAATCGCTCTTTTCTATCCCACATCATCTTTCAACTTAACCGTTTTGTCTTACAGTTGAGTATCGGGTCATGCGATTCCAACCAATCCATACCGATATCTATGTCATAAGATCCTAAGATCGTGCCATATAGGTTGACATTCATTACAAAACCTCCCAAGTTAATGCAATAGTCCGTAACCTTTCCACCAACCTTCTGTTTGGCAGCCAAATCCATTTCTACATATATAAATTCGTCCTGCTCGAATACCTTTACCTTAATTTTCTTTATCACTACACTAGAAATAAATCTCTTTGTAGCACCAATATCTATAAAAATAGTAAAGTTTTGATAGATGATCATACCTAACGTCTCGAGCATAGTGGGATGGTGCCTGTCTTGGGAGTTATTCACCACTACATGATTCCTATGGGCCTTTACCAATATCCTACTATAGTGGGTCATGTTGATCCATCTTCTCTGGCCTTCTTAATCAAACAGTCTCGCTGGTAATGTGTCTCTCCACATGTACAACATCCAGGTTTTGGTCCAATATTCCTAGTCCCCGAAGTAGAAGCTGTTGCGCCCCTCATTTCATCTATTCGGTTGGTCTAGAAGGAGAATTTCCCTTGCCCACACTGCATAGATATTCCTCATCTATGAGGGCCTTTTGGATTTCATCATGCAATGTCTGAGGCATTAGGATCTGTACCTTTGCACGAATGTTGAAGTTAAGGTCAACACAAAATTGTTTACCTTAAAATTGTTTGTGTTCAAGTGTGGGGCATACCTAAGTAGCTCCATAAATTTGGCCTTATACTTTGGCACCCTTCGACAACCCTGTCGTAAGGTGTTGAAATCATTAAGTTGATGCCTGATGAATTCCTCTAATGAATACCTCTCTCGGAACCATTCCTCAAACAATTCCCATGAAACATCTTCGACGACCATGTTTAACTGAGGTAGGAGTGTATTCCACCATAAAAGAGCACTCCCCTTAAGATGAAATACTACCAAGTGGAATTTCATGTTGGAGGTGAAATAACGAAGTGCGAAGCACATCGCCATGTTCTCCAACCATGCCTCGACGACTGAGCCATCTGTGGCACCCATGAACTCAGGAAACGTCACCTTCTCGAGTTCTTTGTGACTGCTACCACTGCTAGCTGGAGCGCAATGTGAACCTCATTAGGTACAAGTGCTTTTGCCTCATATCTATCGAGTCAGTTAATTAAGGCCTCTAACATCCTCTGAAAGGACCTCATCAAACCAACCATGTCTCCCACAACAACTTGTTGCTACCCAATGGCTTGTTCTTCTCTTTGGGGGTCAGACCTATTGAAGGCATGGTTTCTATTGGAGGCATCACACCTCTTCCCCTAGAACCACATCATCTACCTCTATGATGTCCTCTAACCATGGTTAGCTGTAGTGACAAATTCAAATTTTTTATTAGCGATGATGTCTAGGTCATAAGTTAACACAGGGGAAGGCGTAATGGTCCAAATTAGTAGGGTTGAACTCACTTTGATACCATATGTAATGAACCCGCCATTACGACAACAAAATAGATGTACAATAGGTAAATATATATTTTTTACATTAGGTAATTAAAACATCACCACATAATGAATAGAAACACCACTGACACATCATCTAAATTAGTAATGACACATAATTAATGCATTACTATAATTAATAGCAACACATAATCAATGCATTAACATAATTAGTAATGATACATAATTAAAACATCATCACATTAAATAACGACACATAATCAACACATCACCATAATTAATAATTACACTTAATCAATGCATCACCATAATTAATAACAACTCAAAATAAACACATCATCATAATAGATAATGACACATAGTCAATGCATCATCATAATTAATAATGACTCAAAATCTAACGACTCAAAATAAACACATCATCATAATAGATAACAACACATAGTCAATGCATCGTCATAATTAAAAATGACTCAAAATCAAAACATCGTCATAATAAGTAATGACACATAATGAACTCATTTCCATAATTAACAATGACACATAATCAACACATATGATAAAATAGCGACGCAAAGTCAACACGTCACGATCAACTGAAGAAAAATACAATAATTGGTCAACCATGTCACTGAAATTTTAATAAAATACCTACCCAAACTATCCTACATGGTTAGGACCTCCAAGACACATAAGAAATGCTCAAGTTTGGGATTCATCCAATTGATTTTGACTATTTAAGGTCTCATGAATGGTGATTTTTCTGAGGAACAAGGAGGTATTTAAATCCCATTAATCAATCATAATCCAATTTCTAGACTAGTTTCAATAATCATAATTTAACATCATTCATCATAGTGCAAGGAATAATATATTTTACTTATTCATCATTCAACAATACTTAAGGGAAGTTTGAGTAAGAGAAAAATACATAAGGATTTATAAAATCCATGAGAGCATAAGTAAGATTCTTGTAACAGGTAGAGATCTATTATGCCCAACATTAGCAACTTGTCCAGGTCAATTTCATTCAATTCAAGCAATCATTTTTCAATTACTTTGAGCTACTATAACTAGTATGGATCTTCATGTAGTGTAACTATATGTATATACCTTTAAAATGACTTGGCTTATTAAGTAGTACTGTAAGAATCCAATCCTAATTTAATAGCCAAATACAAGTTACCATAAGGGATTGCACTTAATAATGAATTATTAGAAGACAAGGTTGCTTATATATACATTTAAGAATTTAAAGAGCATCACACAAGGAGCCATAGTTATGATAACTTCTGCACTAACTTACATATCCATATAGGTATGGATTTTCTCTCTTTTTTTAGGGAAGATCAATTCTTAGTTACAATACGAATAAACTAAATGTTGACTCGTAATTGTGTTAAAATAATTAAAGAAGGACCCATTAATAATAAAAGAAAGGAACCTAATTCAACTTACAATCCTATTGAAGGGAATTTAAAGAAGACCCAAACTTACTTTAACAATAAATAAGGACTTTAATGCTAACTACAATCTAACTAAGAATTAAGGAATAACTGAGGTTTTATTAACAAAAATAAGATATCAAAAACTAAACTATATTCTAACTAAGAATTAAAGGAATTCTTATTAAACAAATATAATATTTCAATTGTTAAACTACAACACCAACTAAGAACCCTAAGAAGGGTTAAATGTTCTTAAATGATGCATAGGGGTTTCACTATTACCTTACCTATTTGTTATAATTCATAAGGACATAAGAATATCAACATCAATTAAATAATAAAAGAGGATTTACACCAACCTTATTGTCATAACAAGAGCTATAGATGATCTTGTCACAATAATTAATTAATAATCAAGACTTCAATTATTACATATCCAATTAAATACACCTAATAGTATCTACCCAAATAAAAAGAATTAGTTCCACAGTATGGCATACCCATCTATAACATAAGAGGGTTAAGGATGAAACACCTCTCCTCAAGGGACGTCGCTTGGGTGGGAAGTAAACTTGTGAAAATGTGAAGTAATCCTAACGACCATCACTTGAGGCATGAGGCCATGAGTCTAAGAGGTGAGCACCCTGAAGGAACTGTGTATGGCTCAGGTATACAATACTAGTTGGAAAAGGGATTCTATATGACTGGGAATCTTGGAAATGAATGAAACAAATTCTCAATTGTGATATTGCAGAAGTAGAGTCGTGCCTCAATAGTTCTTCCTAAGACAAATATGAAGCTGAGGCAGAGAAACGTTATTGGAGCTATGGGTAAAAATGACCTCACTATATTCACACCCTTTCCTTCATGAAGTGCAATAATTACATTGAACCCCAATGTTATCCCAGCGCTCAAACTAATAGGTAATAATTACATCAAGATTATCAAGGTTTAATGTTGTAGCTCCAAGATTTGTTCCATATTATCATGACAGAGTCCCAGAAAGAAAAGGGGTAAGGTTGAAAGGTTAACATCCTAAATATCAAATTAGTTAGAATGGTTGGGAAGGGAAAACATCCAGTGGAGATATCCTCTTCAAGCTCTTAGTCCCCCAAACACGCCAAGCCCACAAGCTAAGAAGGGATGAGTACACTGGGTAAATTATCATGAACCACATAGATAGAACCTGGCTCCTCAAATGCGTGCAAGTCAAATAGATCCCTATAGTAAGGCGCAACAACTCAATCAAGGTACCAAATATTCTAGGACTAAAAGGATCAAGCATTCAAATTTCAACTACATTAAGAACATGGCACCAAAATTAAATTCAATGCAAAACCAATCAGACCAACAATGCAACAATGATAAGATCGTAAGCCTAAGATTGACAATCAGAATACATGGTTCCAAAATCATGCCTAACACCCTACCCGAGTCACTCACCAGTGCACAGTCTATCTCTGGCGTCTAGAAATGAAGGTGCTAAGTCTATAAAATAGGAGGATTTGATAATCAAATAAGGAAGAAAAATAAGCAATGGGCTACATGATCACATGAAGGGTGAATTCTCACGCATGAAACTAATTAATATCATAGGGCACAATTCAAGGAAATCATGAAGGGTTGATCTGAACATAAAGTTCACGATTCACATGGGTAAGATTCAACACACCTCAGGAAACCAAGAACAGTAAGAATTTATCTTTTTTGGTGCAACCCCCCTCCCCTCCTAGGAGTTTTGTGACCTCCCGATCAAGGATATTCGATCTCTGAGCCAGATCATCTCTTTGGGGGCCCTGCTGGAACCCAAAACAACTTATATAGGCCCCTATTTCCCCTAAGGCACAGGTCATATGGCACCCACGGGCCCTCTCCTTAGTGTTGTTCGAATCTCAAAACCAATGGGCGTTATCTCTCTCGACTAAGCCCCTTCCTTTCATGTGACCATAGAGTATGACAGTGGGCCAAATCCCTTCATGACTCCATGCTTCAAAACTTCCGCAATATGTTTTCTCCCTTTTTCCCAATCTCTGAATTAATGAATTCTCCAGGACCAGATCTATGGTCCACACTCTCCTTTTATGTGACCTTGGGCTATGACCTAGGGTTGGACTCCTGAGAACTTTGCAACTTCGCACTTCATGAATTTTACACTTGGACTCCTGAGAACTTTGCAACTTCGCACTTCATGAATTTTACACTCTGATCCTTGCAAATCTTTCGAAATCTAGAACCTTGAACTCTCAGATCTTCTTCCACCTATCTCCCTTAGATATACTGTCACAATCTTCTCCACTCGATTGGCCTTCATGATTTTTCACTCCTCTTACTTCTATTTATCCCGATCAATGAATCAACGAAACATTGATCTAATGCCACTTGTCAACCTAGACAATGGATGGTTCTGATAGGCTTCAGATATTTGGGACTTTGTGAGTCCTCTCTCCTGCACACTTTCAAAAGATTTAAGTCTTGTGCACTTACCTCTAGATCCAATGACTGTTGGTCCAAAGAGTTCAGATATGATGGCTTAGATCCTTCCCAGTGATCGATCCAACAACCATTGTATCTCATCTTACGAACCTGGTTTCTTGGGTCTCGTCTACTCCTCTAAAAACACTATTCCTTATGAGATTTTCGATTTACTCAATCTCCTTAGTGTCTCAACCCTTTTTCTCCATTCAAAGGGTTCTTGTGCCCTCCTGGAAACCTCTCTCTCAAAGAGCACCTTATGAGATTTTTCTATAGAGTGTTCACTCACTCTATGATTATCTTCTCTGATACTCTTCTCCTTGAACTCGACAGAGAGTCCTCCTCATGCACACTTGCACCTATTCGATTTCCATGTGGCAGTCTCTATAGAGTTATCTGTGAATCTGTCAATATGTGCCCCCTCTTCACAATCTGTCCCCCAAGGTATTCAAAAATCTTCAGGCTTCTCTTGAGTCTATGACTTCCTCCAGTGTGCCCTCCTAGCACGTTCTTCCCTGAACTCTATTCGAGATTCAGATGCACAGTCCTTGCGCTAGCTACAAAGTTTCTATTACTTTGTTGTGCACTCCTTGCACAACCTAAAGAACCCATAAATGATTCCAACAAACTCACAGATAGAAAATTTTATCTTCACCCTGTAGTGGAAACTATCATACACATCTACAACATATGCCTATGAAAACATAGATGACATTCATTCATAAACATATAAACACACACAATAATATGCAAGAAACAATGTTTGTATTAATGTCAGAATGTTTGTACAATGGTTACAAAGACTGGACTGCAACAGAGTTCTCTCCTCTCTTGAGATCTCTACCCACTCATCTCCTCTACATGCTAGATCTCATAATTTTGATACAAAGATATTTTTTTCCAAAAGAGGGGCTCCTCAAGCGTTTTCCTCTAAGATACCTAACTCTCATTAATTACATTGAATTACATTCAATGGCCATCTAGTCCAAATCAGATCTAGATATTATCATCTTTTCATCCATTAAAGGAGACCTTATCTCCTATCTTCTCAAAGGCATGACTCGACTCTACCAATCCTTACAACATTTAATTTCATTTAATACAAATTGAAATTTGAAAATGAGGTCAAAATGAGAGGGTCGATGCCTCTCCCCTCCTTGAATGCACTTGAATGTGTTGTCTAGATAGCGCATTGTTGAGGTGGAGTGATGTTCCTGCATCATTTTTCATGGAAGGATTTTTTGAATCCTACATTGTAAAAAATTCCCGTTAACCTATAATTTCTGGGACATTTCATTACATCAATGAATCTATACAAATGATAAATCAAATTAAATTTTAATAGGACCAACACTAGCAGCGGCCAAGAACTCGTCCTCTGAAATTTACATAATTTAACTAGAAACAATTCCAGGTAGAGCCTATTGGATTGGTGAAAGGATAACAATGAGCATAAATTATTTTAAAAGGGATATGGTAGCAATGCTAGCATATCACATTATATATCACACAAAACCATCAATAAATCTTACAATTTTGATATCAGAAATTCCAATACAGTTTGTGGAAACTTCTAAACTAAAATCTATAATTTAACTATTACAACTACAATCTCATCAAGAATACCGTATCTGACAAAGATGGGCCTGGATATGTTATTCGGCGACTGGTGATCCTTCTATCCTTCCCTCTTGCTAATCGTTGAAACTTCACTGGTACCTCCCAGCCAATGCTAGGGGTATTTTTCTTCCCCCTTAGCCCCCCGAGCTGCAAAGGGGCCACACACACAATCAAAAATACTATAGAGCCAAGATTTTCTCACAAGGTAAATCCACCACTCTCTCTCAAGTTGGGTATCCTAACTCTCACAAGTAAAACTGGTCAAAAATGATTTGGCAACATAACTTTACCAATAACTAGTGTGATCCCTTTCCCATATAGATCATTTTTTTTAAAGGAACTTACTCACTGACACATCCCCACTTCCACAATTAAGTTTCTTTTTAATTCAATGAATTAGTATTATTTCCACCTTATACTTGTCACCCTATCCCCTAGTTGCATAAGTAATTCCATATTTTATTTTAAATAAAAGTGAATTTCCCTCACATTTCCCAAATGCACTCCTTAAATCACTCCTAGTTGTCTCTTTATTCCTCATATTCCCATTTAATGACTAATGCCTTACTAAATCTGAGTTTAGTTAAAATAGGAGTCTTCTTCTAGTTAAACTAGTGGTAGTTAGACTATAGATACCATTCTATGTGTACACATATTCTATCAGTTTTATTCCTTTATTATCTTAAATTCCAGTTGGGTATTTTCTTGCACCCATGTGTATTAAATTAAATATTTAGGTTATTTCACTTCACTTAATTCTTTAATTGACTTACCTCATTCCTTTTTAATTTAGTTAATAATTTAGTTTAGTCTCCTTACAAGAACTTAGACATAGTCTTAATCGTTTTTTAATAGGCTTAGAATTTCATTTGGGATTTGTAAGTAATAAATTGATGATTAATTATTCATATCTGACAAGGTCTAAATATTTTCAAGGTTTACAATTATTCTTTCCTTTTTAATTTAGTTAATAATTTAGTTTAGTCTCCTTACAAGAACTTGGACTTAGGCTTAATTTTTTGAATAGGCTTAGACTTTCATTTGAGATTTACAATTAATAAATCCATTCTTTAATTAATTAATTAAATCTGGCAAGGGCTAAAGATTTTTCAAGGTTTAATTATTCTCTCAAGGTTTTCTAGGCCACCAAGATTCGTTGACTCAAGTTTTATTTACGCGACGTGCCCTTCAAGACACAACTCTGTGCTCCAAGGGTGCCACTTGCCTTTGACTGGTTTTGGTAGTTTTCCAACCCTTGGAGTCAACACTCCATTCAGGTGACCTTGTGAGAGACTAAGGGATTCTAAGGAATAAGGACTCTGCCTTATTGCATTCCCCCTTAGAATCTTCATGAGCGACTGTCTCAATATGCCCTCACGACATCGTGGACCTCTTGAACTAGGTAATCCTTAACCTACAATTCGAGCCACAAAGGGAGTGTTAGTAGGTTGTGACAGGGACACCTCCACACCTCTCCCTCAATATCTGGTCTATGTGCATGGCCCCTTTACTCCTTATGTGAGTCAGATTAGCAAGCATTCGTCATCCTGCATTCATTAACAAAACGATGTCATTGATCCATATACAAAATCATACTAGACTCAATCATGTCACATATGCATAAATGAAATACTCAAACCAATACAATCCACTCCTTGACTCAATCTGGAGTCTAAGGAGGTCCATTGATACCATCGACATCCTCAATCTGTCAAGTGTACTGCACACTTAGGGGAAACTCGTGAATATCATATGTCAATACATAGATATCAAAAAACATAAATCATAATCCATCAACATCATCATAAGAATCCATAAGAGAAACATATAACCATATACAATAACCGGATCACTTGCACGCAAGTATCCTCAAATAATAAGTCAATAACATGTGCTCGCAAGAGCAGGATGTTATTGAATTCCATTAAATTTGGACAAATAACTACAAATATAAATGAAGAAACTGTGAATTTTGATTTTGAAAGTGTGAATATTTGTAACATCCCGCTCTTACGATCACCTATTATTGACTTATTCTTTGAGGACACGTGTGTGCAAGTGATCCATTTATAGTGCATGGTTATTTGTTTTTCTTATGGATTCTTATAATGATGTTGATGGATTATGATTTTATGTTATTTGATATATGCGTATTCACGGATGTTATTGATGAGTTTCCTAAGTGTGCAGAACACTTGATGGATTGTGGATGTCGTGGGCATCAATGGACCTCCTTGGACTCTCAATTGAGTCAGGGAGTGGATTGTATTAGTTTGAGTATTGCATTTATGAATATGTGACATATGATCAATTATATTATGATGTTGTATATGGATCGTTGATAGTGTCTTTTTAATGTATGTAGGTTGATGAATGCTTGTTAATATAACTCACGTAAGGATTAAAAGGGCCATGCACATAGACCAGATATTGAGGGAGAGGTGTGTCAGAGTCCCTGTCACAGCCTACTAGCACTCCCACCGTGGCTCAATTGTAGGTTAATGATTACCTAGTTCAAGAGGTCCATGATATTGTGAGGGCATACTAAGACAATTGATCACGAAGATTTCTAAGGGGCATGCAATAAGACATGGTCCTTATTCCTTACAAGCCTTATGTCTCTCACAAGGTATTCGGAATGGAGTGTTGACTCCAAGGGTTAGACAACTACCAAAACCAGGCAAAGGCAAGTGGCACCCTTGGAGCATGGAGTGTGTCTTGAAGGGAACGCCGTGGAAATAAAACTTGAGTCAAAGAATCTAGCTGGCCTAGAAAACCTTGAGCGAATAATTAAACCTTATAAAATATTTAAGTATCAATGGATTTAATTAATCAATTAAAGATTGAAATTATTAATTGTGAATCCCCAAATGAAAGTCTAAGCCTATTCAAAAATTATGCCTAAGCTGGTAAGAAGACTAAAACTAATTTATTAACTAAATCAGAATTGGAATGAGGTAAATCAATTTAAGAAATTAAGAAAAATGAAATAAACCTAAATATTGATTTAATACACATTTGTGCAAGAAAATATCAAATTGGAATTTAAGATAAGAAAGGAATCATGTTGAAAGAAAGTGTATGCATAGAAAGGTATTTAGAGTCTAATTAACACTGGTCTAACTAGAAGAAAATTCTTATTTTAACTCAACTCATATTTAGAAAGGCATCAGTTATTAAATGGGAATATGGGGAATAAAGACACAACTAGGAGCGAATTAAGGAACGCTTTTAGAAAGTGTGAGGGAATTTGACTTTTAATTAATTTATATTATGTAATTACATGTGCATCTTAGGGAGAGGGTGACAAGTGTACAGGGGATAATTCTCAATTAATTAATTAAAAAATGAATTAATTGTGGGAGGTGTTATTGAGAAAACTCTTATAAAGAAAATGGTCCAGAGGGAAAAGAAACGGACGAGCTATGGGTAAATCTATGGGTAAATTTATGCTGCAGAATTTTTGGGTAGAGTTATGGGTTTTACGGTATTCTCATTAAAAAAATTGTATTTGAAATTAAGTTAAAATTTTTTATATGGATTTAAATATTGTTTTAATTTGTAATGGATTTCAAAATTTGAGTTGGACAGTTTTTATTGATGTTTGTGTAAATTGGAATAAATTTTTAGATGGGATGCCATCAAATTTTGATTATTAGAAATTTTCAATCGTTATCTTCCTTTCACAATCCATGGAATCTTACCGTTTTCTGAAATGATTATATATTAGAAGGAATACAGTTGGGATTTAAACAGACACGATCACTACTAATTATCGGAGCACTCCACACCTTTTTATTTGAGAGTGCTACCTGTTGCATTTGTTTTTAAAAATAATTTTGTTTTCTTCTTTATTGGGCGAACCCCATGCTCTGAGTTTTAAAAGAATTGATCATTGTTTTAAACCAATTCGTTTTCATTTCTTGATGAGATCCCATGCTCTGAGTTTTAAAGGAATTTGATCACTGTTAAAAATCAAATTTGTTCCCTTTCTTGGAAGAACCCCTCGTCTGAGTTTTAAAGGAAATCGGATTACCGTTAACCTATTTCGTTTTTCCCTTACTCTTCCATGGACAAAATTGGGTTTGTTGAGTGTGCATGTTCTCCTTTCTCATTCCTTCGACATAACTGGGTTTGTTGAGTGCGCCCATCTTCTTTTTTCTTTCATTAACCTAATATAGGTCTGTTGAGTGAGCCCATTCTCCTTTCTCATTCCATCGATAGAACCGGGCTTGTTGAGTGCACCCACCTTCTTTGATATTTCATTGACCGAATATGGGTTTGTTGAGTGCTCCCATTATCCTTTATCATTCCATCGACAGAACCGAGCTTGCTGAGTGCACCCATATTATTTTCTCTTTCATTTGTTAAATATATTGTATACTCAACAGACTAACCGTACACTGCCAGCT
>CBVK0104159792.1:0-14027 GCA_900067695.1 Picea abies
TAAAAGTCCCAAAAATGGTCAAACATGACCAATGTTTCCACAAAACTTGGTCGAGGGCCAACAACTAATTAAAGTGGTTTTATCCACTATTTGAAGAAGTCGGCCCAACTTGGTGAAGAGACACAACCCTAGTGCCTAGGAGCTAGTATAAATAAGAGAGGATGATGCCTCATTATTACATGCAACTCATGCATCTAGTGCACAAGTTTGAAGGAAGTTGCGGTTTCCAGTTGTCAGATGAAGGAAGAGAGAGGCACATTTCTCAGTGTTGGATATTCTCTAGTGTTTTGATTTATTATCTTGGCATTGTATTGGCTATCTATATTAAGGAAGATTTTGTTGGGTTTTCTCCCCCATGAGGGTTTCCTAGGATAAATGTTGTGTATCTTGTGATTTTGTTTCACTCACTGATCCTGCATATGCTATTATTGTCTAGTAAATTGAAGAAACTTAATAGTTTCTATAAATTTAACATTTGAGTCCTAAAATTCTGGGTCGTTTTGAGGCCCTAAACAACATTTTTCTGGCTCGCCATAGTCACATTGTATGGATTTAGAGTGTGATGGAAAATTGTGTAGTACTTAGATAGACCTTTCCAATGTGATATTGTGCACCTAAAAATGGGTTCACATGCAAAAGTTATGAACCTTGGAAGTTGATGTACCAACTTACCCCATCGGGGCCCACATGACTTTTGGCGCTTCATCTCCTAGGGTTAAGTTTTTGGATATCTAGGGTTTTCTAATTGCTTCTTGATGATAAAAATCCTAGAGGCATTATAAGGTGCTTAGATGAATGTGCATAGCCGACACATCTCTTCTCAAATATTAGCTAACACCATTCAAGCAATCTTGTTTCATTCTAAATTTTAGAGTTTCAATAGATTTGTTTATTGAATAACAATTAAGTTCTGTTGTATCTCTATTATTTTTCTCTATATATTTGTTTTAATGTTATATATCTATGTTTCATTTCATTTCTCTCATAAATATAGATCAATGGTATAAGAGAGGTATCCTCTTCCTTTGTTTCTCTATGCATGTTCCCAACGAGGTTAGGGTATAAGCAGTTGGGACTCGAACTAGTTGAGCCTTTGCAAGATTGGCCTTGTCGAACCTATCGATCACCCATGGGGGAAGAAAAGAGAGATGATGAGGTAGGATATACCTTTAAACTATTGCTTGAGGAATCCCTCATGCGACAAAAGAACAAGATGATGGATAATTTTATACAAATCCTTCGATGAATTCCAACAAGTGACCCATCTTCCTTGAGTGGAGGCATCGCCCCCTTCAAGGTACAAATCAATTTTGTATCCCTATTTTTGAAGTTTAAGTAGATGCGGATGTTGTAGACAAATTTTTAAACCTTCTAGAAGGGTACTTTTATTTCCATAATTGTTCTGATAGATAAAATATTACATTTGTGCTCCTTAAGGTCATACCCCATGTCAAACATTGGTGGGATACATTCTGTGAGCAAAAGGAAACATAGGGATATACATTATTTATATTCGTCCCCACTTGGGGTTCTTTCAGGGATGCTATTAAGGAAAAATACTACCCTATTGGAAGTTACTATGACTTATATACAAGATGGACCAAACTTTGGCAGGAAAGGGACCAAATAGTACCAAAGTTCACAAATGTTTTGTATATCTTGTGTACCAAGCTAGGTATCAAAGAATTTGAGTGACATATGGTACTAAATTACCACAGTGGTCTGGACAGATACATCCAAAAATAAATGGATTTTTTAGATATCTCTTCCTTGGGCGTGGCCTATCGATATGTTGTCAAAATAGAGAAAAACCTTAGAAAAAATATGTGGAAGTTTGGGTCTGTGAACCCCTCACAACAAAAGAAGGGAAAATGTGGCCCCAACCCATAGAACAAGGGCAAAGAAAGGATGCAGAGCCTAAGGAAAAATAGTCTAAATCAAAAAAAAATAAGGACAATGGGAAGATAACGAAAGACACCGGGAAGTGGTGCAAGTTCCATAATAGCCCCTGGCATAACATCGTTGAATTCTGCTCAAAGAAATCATTGGTGGTCTAGCTAAAATCCTATAAATCATATGCGGTCTCCAACTTTGAGATATAACTATAAAAAGGGATATGGATCATTGACGCAGAACCCAATGCCACTGTTGCTACCACCAAGGTCCATCCCAGTGAACCTGATGAACTAGAGGAAGGTGATCGCCTCTTTCATTCATAGATGTGGGTGAAGGGTACTCCGCTTCACTTCATCCTTGATAGTGGTAGCCAACATAATATCATCCCAATGGAGGTCATCAAGCGATTGAATCTTTCAAAAACAACACACCCACATATGTACAACATTGGATGGCTCCATCAAGGGAGCGATCTCCACATCAGCCAATAGTTTCTCCGGCCCTTTGACATCAAGCCCTTCAAAGACGAGGTATTGTGTGATGTTGGCCCCTTTGAAGTTTGTGGTGTTCTTTGGGGATAAAAGTATTTATGGAAATGTCATGTTGTATATGAGTCTAGGCCTCATAGTGTTATTATTACTTTGGATAAGAAATTGTACAAGATACCCAAGGTAGTCCCACCTAATTCCATTTCCTTTATCTTTGCCAAGCAATGTAGGAAGGTCATCTCTCATGCCGGGAAGCTTTTATTCTTCGTGATTTGTGCTCAAAGTGAGAATAAGATTGTAGCCACATCCATGGCCTCCGCAACAGGTCTCTCCACATAGTAGAAGTAAGTAGATAAGGTCATGGAAGAATACAAAGACATATTCTCCTCACCCACTCGGGTACCTCTGCACTATTAGTTCAAGCACTCAATCGATTTGACCCCTGATGCACCACTACCGAATGGGCCAATCTATCACCACTCTCTATTAGAAAATGAGGAAATCAAGCTCCAAATGCAAGAGTTTCTCAAAAATAGGAACATACAAATAATATCATCACCTTGTGGAATCCCAATCATGCTTGTGGAGAAGAAATTAGACAAATGGTGAATTTTCATTGGTTAATGAGCCATAAATAAAATCAGAACTAGTAATTGGTACCCAATTCCCGTAATTTACGATCTCCTTGACCAACTCAAGGGTGAAAAATACTTCAGTAAGATTGATCTGAAGTCTAGCTACCACTAGGTCCCAGTAGACAAGATCGATGTATGGAATACTTCCTTCAAGCCCAAAGAAGGTATTTTCGAATGGCTGGTCATGCCCTTTGTCTTGAAAAATGCCCCAACAACATTCATGAGTATGATGGAAAATATATCATGGAATTTCATTGATTATTTTATGGTGCTTTATTTGGATGACATCCTCATCTTCAAAAAGAGTTTGGAAGAACACTTGCACCATATTCAATGGGTTCTTCACACTCTGCAACAATACAAGTTATATGAAAATTTGGAAAAATTATCTTTTGACATGAACATGGTCTATTACCTAGGATACATTGTTTATGAGCATGGGGTGCATGTCTATCTATCCAAGATCCAGGTCATATGTGATTGGTCATCCCTAACCACACTCACTAAGCTTCAAAGCTTATTAGGCCTTTCCAATTTCTATCATAGGTTCATGTTGGGATTATCCCACATTGCATGGGACCTCATCCAAGTGACCAAGAGTGTTGGAAAGGAAACATTTGTGTGGGGCCACTCACGACAAAAATAATTCGATGATTTGAAGTATCACTTGTGCTCAACCTTGGCTCTCTGATTACCCGACCTACAACAATATTTTTATATTGAGATAGATGCTTCAGACTATGTCATGGGTGAAATTATCACTCAGCATGGAAATCCCATGGAATATCATAGTGAGACTCTATCATATATCATCTGTATGGACCCAACTCTATGAGAGAGATATTGAATTTTCCATTACCTTCCAAATTTTAGGAACAAACACATTTGTCACTGATTTCCATCTTTAGGACGAGTTGTTGTACCATCTGGGCCATCTCTGTGTCCCATCAGGTGAGTGAGTAAAGATGATTTTAAAAGCTCACTACAGTTGGTTGGCACAACACTTTAGTGTAGAAAGGATAGTGGCATTGTTGCTACAACATTTCTATTGGTTTAAACTTCGACAAGATGTCATCAAGTATATCAGGTCCTGCATGGCCTGTGTCATTTCCAAATCATCCATTATTAAAAAATGTATGTACACTCCTCTAAATTCTCTCTAAATTCCCTCGAAATCCATATCAATGGACTACATTTAGGTCCTTCCTTCAACCAAGCAAGGAAATGACTTTTTTTTTGTGGTTGTTGATTGATTTTCCAAGATGGAAATTCTAGCCGCTTGTAAGAAGAGAATCACAGTGGAGGCCACTACCAATCTCTTCTTCAAATGAGTGTGGGAAAATTTTGTTATAACACATAACATCATCCCATATCAGGATAGTCAATTCCTTAACACATTTTTGTTGAGCCTATGGTCACGACTGGACACCAAGGTCACAAAATCCATGACCTTCCACCCCCAAACAGATGGCCAAACTGAGGTCGTGAACAAGATAATCTTATATATATTTCACATGTACAATTCCAAGAATCCACATACATGGGGTGAGAGTATTCCCTATTTTTATCATAGTTACAATAGATCCATACATATCTCAACCAACCACAACCCCTTTCAGGTGGGGTATGGATTTCAACCATTGGGTCCCATGGATGTTTCACTACCCCTTACATCCACACAGGAATAATCATTCCATGCTCAAACTGAAGCTACCAAAGCCACCTGGTTCATTGAACGAATCTAGCACATCTGCCAACAAGTTCAGGATATTTTTTAGAAGTCCAATGCCAAGTATAAGCATCACCATGATCAACATCAGGTGCCCACAAGTTTCGGGTGGGCAATAAATTTTGCTTGCATTTTTAGAAAGAACACCTTATAGGACCCCCATATAAGCTTCATCCACTTCAATATGGACCTTAAACCATCACAAAGGCTATGGATGACAATTCTTTTGAGCTCAAATTTCCCCCCTTCCTTGGATTGGACCCAGTGTTTAATGTGGACCTTCTTTGGCCATACTTTCTAGCATTATTGGACACCTCAGAGATATCAGAACAATTAACACCAGCATAGCTCAACCCTAAATGCATTGAAAAGGAATCCACTTATTATATCATGGACACATAGGTCAAGGGTACTCACAAACAAAATATTCAACTTTATCATGTTTTCAAAGTGGGGCAACTCATGCAGTAAGCCAAGTGGCTCACCCGGGGCCAAATTCAACAGAAATTTCATCATTTGATGGGGGAACCCAATGCAATGGATACCATTGATTCCTAATGGGGGAGGATTTATCTAGGTGTATATCTTTGGCCACCCACCTCTTCCAAATGCCTCACATAAAATTTTCATCTTGGTAGTTTTTTTCTAGATTTTTGGGTTCTAAACTTCTGAGGGAATTTTGAGGCCCTAAACAAAATTTTTTGGGATCATCATAGCCACACTATAAAGAGTGTTATATTTTGATGGAAAAATGTGTAGTCCTCATATATACCTTTCCAATGGGATATCGTGCACCTAAAACGAATATCGTATGCAAAATTTATGACCCTGGGATGTTGATGTACCAACTTACCCCATCGGGGCCCACATGATGTTTGGTGCTTCATCTCCTAGAGTTAGCGTTTTGGATTTCTAGGGATTTATAATTTATTCTTGATTCTAGAAAGTCCCATATGCCTCATTGTAAGGTTCTCATATGAATGCACGTAGCCACCACATCTCTTCTAAGAGATTAGCTACCACCATTCAAGCAAGTTTATTTCATTATGCATTTAACAATTTCAGCAGATTTCTTTATTGAATAGAATTTAAGTTTCACTATATATTTGTTATTGTTCTCTGTATATATGTGTTAATTTTATATATCCTTGTTTCATTTCATTCCACTAATAAATTTGGATCATGATTCTCTTAGGTTCTTCTCCCTTTTTCTTTTCCTCTTCATTCATAACTACTTGAACCTATTCAAATTCTTGTTGATCCATGTTTTATGAAATCTACCCATAATACTTTGTGCCTTAAACTCCTAATGTAATATAAAACTATCATCTTGTTGAGTCCATGATGTGATAAGAATTCTTTTTTTCCTCTATGTACTTTTAGGCTCATCTATTTTAATGATTAAAGGAGGAAGTAAGGGATGCTCAGGCTCTTGGGGGGTTCCTTATTTGGAAGGTGTCTAAGATGGTGCAATAGTTTGAAGTGGTAAGCATATACCATGCTCATCCTTCCCTCACATGTAATGTATTTGATGACATGCTATGCTACTTTCAAACATGGGTGATGCAGACTTTCCCTTTTGATGCCATTTTTATCCTTATTAGGTTTCTCATTTTGCAGGAAGAACACCTTCTTAACATTGATGGCTTCCTTCCTCTCTTCTTTATCCCAAGGGATGACTAAGGGAAGACTAGAAACCTTGTTTATTGAGGCCTCATTAATTCTAATTTTTAGTCCCCTTATTGTGGTCACACAATCTCATTCTTGTATATTATGGAAATTTTGAGAAAACTCTATGGATACCTCTTCATCAAATCCTATGAGTCTTTCAAAGTAGCCTAGCCAATCACATATCTAAAAAAATTCTACCATCTTAGGATTATCACAAACCCTAGAATTCTCTGTTGGTTCTCTCTTTTTGAATCCATCTCCCATGATTGTTGTCAAGGATGATGAGTTGAATTTTAGAAAGGTTGGTTATTGGTTTCCTGTAGAATGTTCAAGTTGAACTACTCCTTAAGGAGGATGAGAAATTGAGTTAGTTTTTAGTAAAACATGGCGATAAAAAAAATCAACAAGTGTTTTTCTTTAGAGAAAGGAGGAAAAAAATGAGGGTTTTTCTTGACAATTCCCAAGTCAGTATGTTTCTCAACAATCATTCCTGTAGACACATATTTCTACATGAACTGTGTAAATTGGGATTCTATAGGATGCATTTTCAAAGAATCAAAAAAATGTCTAGTGTTGAATGGATTTGACCATAGGCCTGTAAACATAAGCACTTTGAAAATAACTAAGGAGAATTTAACACAAGGAGAGTAGGTTTTTTTTATAACTTCTCTACAAGACTATGACCGTGGGAGAAAAATAGGGGTTCTACAAGATGTTATTTTCTTGTTGTTCAAGAACCCATAAAACCTCCAACATTGCCAATAAGTCTCAAAAATCATAAATATTTAAATAATTGTAGCAAATGATGAGATTGTAGAGTTATATCTTTTCCTATGGTTTCATGGCCGCTTGTAGCAATTATGTTCTTGTGGTGCCCTTAAATTATGTCACTAGAAGTGTTTTTCTTTCCTTCCTCCCTACCCCTTATTTCTTCAAATTTAAAAATGGTGCTCTGATTCATTTTAACTTTGGGTTGTGCCCCCAAATATTAGATTGGACCATTGTCTTGTCACAACAACCATCTTGATGTTTTTATGATTCCTAAATTTGTGCTTCCTAAATCATATCAACAAACTGTTTATTTTGTAGCTTTAGGAGGCATTCCCACAAGAGGCCAATGTGTCAGGAATGTAGGAATCTTCATTGGTTCCAGATCATCCTTTCGGTTTGGTGAAAACCCCTTTGTATTTGACTAGGGGCTTCATGGGTTTGGTGATGGGATTTGTGTTCTTGTGTTAGGGATTCACACCCACAAGGAAAGCCTAATTAATTTTATGTTGATTTGTGGAGGGGATTCTATGGTGACACCCAAGGATTGTATGTAAAGGAGAGAGATCATTTTGGCATCTCATTGTATCATCATAGAAGAATGAATTTATCATAAGTGATTCTGCACTTGTGCTAGGAGGCTTGGTGATTTCAGCAAAGGGAAATTCTACTAGGGTGGAAAATATGACCTAAGGTTGAGGACTCTCTGTTTTATGTTCTTGGTAAAGAAAGGAACACCTCACGTGTGGGAGAGAGGGACAATCTCATAAGGAAGATATTATATGAAGTGGAGAAAGTTGTACAAAGTGTTTGTATAGTTTTTCACATGTACGCGGGTTGCAGTGGGAACAATCATGTACGCATGCGGGTTGCAGTGGGAACAATCATGTACACACACGAGTTGCAGTGGGAACAATCATGTATGCACGTGGGTTGATGAAGGAATAGTCGTGTACATCCATACACGATATTTTAGGTAGGGGAAGGTTCATACAGGGGGACATTAGGTGACCTCAGTAGGTCGTACAGGTGGTCTATAGAATATTTGTGGGCATAAGAGTTTTCCATAATCTTTTTGAGGTTTCATTTCTTGTTTGTATATTGGAGGACAAGGTTGTCTTCATATTTGGTAATTTCGAGAGGACCAATTATATTCTTATATTTGGTAACTTTGAGAAGAATAGTTTTAGTCCTCATATTTGGAGAATTGGATAAAGCTACAGAATAAAAATATTGTGTCTCTTGTGTATTGATGATTGATCTATGATTTTATTGTGTTCTCCACTATTCTAAAATAAGTTAGGAATATCAATTTGTTTATGTTTACAATTCAATTGGGTTAGTTGTGTATAACTATGGAAGAAATAGACCATAATTGAGGTGCAGTAAAATCTAACATGGGATCAGATCTTGGGATTTGAAGAGAAGGGCATAATCTTGAGACACTTTGATTGCTACAAAACTAGGAGAGTGTTGTACTTATTATTTTTCTTGTTATTGGTCCAGGAAGGTCAATATGGTGAATACATTGAAGCTTGAGGATAGGTTGGAAGGGGAAACCAACTTTTGAGCTTAGAAGGAAATGGTTCTCCTTCTGTTAGAAGAAAATGACCTCAAGGAGTATGTTGAGGATGTAGTTCCTCGTCCGACTGATTCAATATATTTGTAATATCATAAGAAGAAGGAAGTGAAGGCCAAGCATGTATTGCTAGAGTCCGTGAAGGACCACTTGAATCCTCACATTGTCAAGAAAGAAAATGGCAAGGATATGCATGATGTTTTGGTGGGTATTTACCAAAACAAGAATACTAGTAGGATGTTTCACTTGAAGCATCAACTTCAGAATGCTAGGATGACCAATAAAGACACAGTTTCTATTTATTTATTGAGGAAGATCTAGGAATTCTCACAGAGGTCGAGGAGGATCGAGAACTCTCACAAAGGTCCATGAGGATCTAGAAAAGCTCAAAATTTGACCATATCAAATTCTTTGAAAAACTATGTAATTGCGTAGAGCTCAGTGATATCTTTATAACGACATAAAAATTACCTCAAATGAAGTTCGTATGCAAATCTTATGGCTGGTCAAAGTTCAAGTTAAACAAGACAAAAGTCAAATTCAAAGTAAGACACGTGTCCTATCTGTACAACAAGATGAAATCAGAATTATGCAGAGTGAAGTAAGTAAGGTGATGTGGTAGCATGACAACGTGCGACATGTCACCCATAAATGGACTTTTCAGGGGTCCATTTGGACCAATAAAATTTTGACATGTCTCATACATACAATGATGTATCATACATACGATGACATGATAGGAAAACAAGTGGACCAGTAGTAGATTGAAATGTGACAATACGTATGCTTGTGTGGTAGCACAGTTAGCATGACGAGTCATATTGTATGCATATGTGGTAGGTATAGTTGGCGGTAAATAAGACAACACAAATCTTCTACATTCAAACAATTCCACATGGCACCTTCTAGAACCCCAAATTGGGCTAGGTATCAAAAATGTTGGACTCGGTGGGTAGCGAATTGACAACCTCTAGGAGAATATTCCTAGAATATTCTTTTATTCCAATGACTTAACATACCATCCACCAATCACTATGCCATGAATAGAACTTGTTATAACAAATAGATTATAATATATTTATTATAATTCCCACAACAATGAAAGGTGTGGGTAAGGTTGGGGTCCCATGCGCTATTTATGGGAACAAATCCCAAGAAAGACACACATTTCAAGGATTCATGAATCCAAATATAGAGGTATGGTACAAGTACATTGGAGTGCATGCCAAAGAGAAGCCAAGTTATGGTGTGTCTAGAAATGTGTGCCATGAGGTATATTGTCCAAACATAGGCATGCTTATACTCATTTTTCTTGTTTTTTCGAGAGGAGTTCAATGGTAATGTTAGTTTTGTGACAAAATGTTGTATTTATAATTCTTAGTCAATATTTCCATTAATGAATGACATAGTGCATCATTTTCTATGTAAAGAAGGTAAAATTGAGTCATTTTAGAATATGGTCAACTTTATACTCATTTTTCTCATAATTTCAAAAGGAATTCAGTGGTAAACTCTATTTTTGAGTTTGAGTAGAATAATTAAAGAGATTCCATCAAATTGTGTTTTTAAAGTCCATGTTGTAATGTAATTTGACATTTTGAGATAATGGAGAGTAGTCTCACTATCTAAAGGGGACTTGAAGATGAAGTAAAATATGTCATCAATGTTATATATTTGAGTTATTTTATTTTCTATTGTGCTATCTCATAACAATTCAAATTAATCATCAAGTTTATGATATTTTGGATAAGAAGCAAATCATCATTTTTATACAAATCAACTCAATATGATCAAGAATTATTCTGAATCAAGTTATATGCTAACATGTATATTTTAAACGAATAAGTGGTATCTAAGGATTTTTGGATCAAGTGGTATTAGAGTTAGTTTTGATGTGCATTTGCAAGTTGTTGATGTGACGAGGTATAAGACTTAAGTTGGTGACGATTTTGAAGACTCTTATTGAGAGGAAAAAATGATTAAAGCTCTCATGAAGTTAAGTCTATAGAAGAACATTAACCGATATATTCAAAATGAGAATTATGAATTAAGGGTGCAATTACAAACTCTCAAGGAAGAAAAGAAGAAGCTCCAAGATCAACTAAGATGTCATAATATGTCATGAGGAATTCCATAGAGGTATTTTTCATGAGTTGGAAAGAAATTTTTAGACCAAGGATCAGGTATTGGTGCCATCAACATCAATCCATGAATATTGGCAAGTAGAGAATGTAAAGTCTCTGATGCAATAGAAACTAACTTTTTCAAAGGGCATGATGGAGAAGGATGATTCTTCATGTTATTTTTTTACTCTTGAATATGGAGAATGCTCAAGGATGGTTGAAGTAAGGATAAATTTAGATAAAGAGGTCCTTCATAAATAGTTATTCTTACCTTCCAGTCCAGGGAAAGGTAACATATCTAAGACATCCCCATAGAAATACATGAATTCTAAAGAGGGAATGAAAACATTTACCACTGGTAATGTTAGTAAATGGTCTATGTATCCACGTGCTTCCTGTGGAAATAGTAACCATGATATGGAGAAATGTCAAAGAAGACAGTCTATGCAAGAAAATACATCCAAGAAGAAGGATAAAGGTAGAGGTCATTTATCAAAGAAAATAAAAAGGGGGAATGCAAAGAAGGGATCATGGTTCCAATATGGGAACAAGACACTCTACTCTTATTATGGTAAGAGTTGACATATTATCGAGAAGTGTTGAACACAAGTAGAAGCCCCAGATGAAGTTAATGTTAATATTATGGTAGCTACGAGAGGTATTTACCTCCACATGTGAACCTGATGAGAATATGAGACTTCGGAAAGAAAGAGAAAACCCTAATGAGTTGGCTAATAACCCTAGAAGTCTTGTAGGCTCAAGAAGATAATTTATATTAGGTTATTAGCCTCCAAGAGAAGAAGTGGGCCAGAATTAATAATAATATACTGAACAGACATATACCCAGAAGGAGAAGTCAGCCCCAACAAATCTGGCAAAACCACTATAAATATAGGGTGCTAGTTCTCATTTGACACATCTCGGAATTGTAGAGTAGCAATTAGTGTGCACTGCAGTTCCCAGTTTGGTGCACACATGTGGAGGAGAGCTGCAGGTGTAGCTGCTACAACAACCAATTTTCAGTGTTGGCTTGGACTGTCTCTTGGCTAGGGTTTGGACTATCTGATCATCTATTGTTGGTTTGCTATCCTTGAAGGAAGATGTGCTACACCTTGTTTGGATATCTAGCCTAGGGTTTGCTTCTAGAGCAATTCTCAGTCAAGGTTAAGGTGCTTGGAAGGTAGCTTTGGCCTATGGTTGGGTGAGGAGGGTATCATCAATGGTAAACCGAGCACACAATATTCTACATTCTAATAGGTTATGGGCCCACACCTCCTTCATTCAGTATAAAATGCTGGAAGGAAACATAACCGCTAGGATATTGACCTTGCTGAGGAACTGCTGCTAGGGTTACTAGCAGAAGCGACTTCCAAAGACACTGCCACTAGGCTTACCAGCAGGAGCAGTTGCAAAAACCGCGACTAGGCTTACCAGCAGGAGCAGTTGCAAAAACCCTAATCCTCTTATTGAGGCACCTTAAGTGAAGAGATTGACCTAATCTCCAGACAGATTAGTGTGCCCTAGTCTAGTGCATCTCCTGATACTCTCAGCAAGCCAAGACGTGAAGTTTGAATTTTTGGTCAAATCTAGGGTTTGACCAAGTCAAGTAGCCATGACAAACTCTATGAAGTTTGAGAACAAGTTAGATGGAGCCTCTAACTTCAGAGCGTGGAAGAAAAGTATTGACCTCATCCTTTCTAAGAATAAAGTGTTGGATATCGTGAAAGGAAAGATTGTGAAGCCAGAGTTTGAAGAAGGAAAAGAGAAGGAACCGTAGAACGTTGCAGCTATGGAGAAGTTCAAAGATGTTGACATCAATTCCATGAGTATCATAGTGGATTCTATAAAATACCACTTGATGCCCTACATCTCCCATCTTGACTCATCGAAGAAGATGTACGATGCCCTAACAAATCTCTTCTCAGTCAGAAACATCAGACAAGTTATGAGTCTAAAGAATGAGCTTCGTGACATGAAGATGAATGAGGATGACAACATGACATCATAATTTGTAAAGATATCCTAGTTAAGAGATCAACTACAAGCTATTGAAGAGATCACATCAGAGAAGGAATTGGTGAACATAGTACTCAATGGTCTTCCCAAGATGTGGGATGCATTTGCCGCAAGCATGAGCACAAGGAAGGAGTATCCGACATTTGAAGAAATTTGGACTTGCTGTGCTCAAGAAGTATCAAGGATCAATACAAAAGAGAAACCCCAAAAGAAGTACGACGATCAAGATTTCACAACAATATTCAAGAACTTCAGGAACAAAAGGAAATTTGGTTCAAGGAGGAAGCCAAATCAAGAGAAAGACATTTCAGAAGTACAATGCTTCAACTGTCAAAAGTATGGTCACTGCAAGAATCATTGTTTCGAGATAAAGAAAAGGAAGGAGAAACACGAAGCATTGATTGTTGAAGAAAAGGAACCTACAAAGAAAATTAAGCAGGATGAAAGAGACTTCTTCTTCTAAAAGGTAACATAACTCTTCTTATTTCTTGTTTGCATCGTCTCTGTACATATCTTGTATATCTATCTCTTGGAATATAATGTGTTCCAAGAAGAACTATACCTATGGAAGAACAACCAAGATGAAAAGAGATATCATTAAATAATACACATGAAAGAATGAAATAAATATCATGTGGAAGCTATTGCAAAATAAGCCGAATCAATCATAAGGAGACTTAGAAGAAGAAAAGACAAAAAGAAGTCAGCAATCAAAAGGAATTGGAGAAATACTTATGACATTTTGTAGAAGATAACTAGATAGAAGCGTGGACTCTGTTAGATAGAGAGAGCCAATTATATATTGCAGAAGACAATAAGGATGCATATGGAAGCATGAACTCTATTAGACGGAGGGAGCCAATTATATGCACTTATACATGAAGCAAGGATTAGGAGGGATCTAATCCTATGATTCATTGAAGATGATGAAATATATATATCCATAGTAGTAGTCATGAAAGATAGTACGTGTTTAGTTCAAATGCAGAAGAAGACTTCTTCGAAGAGAAGCCTTAAAGTATTCCTGGTTGTCCATTCAGATCCATGATCCTATGATGAAAGTAAGAAGTGGAATCTCCAGGGCATGGAATATATAAGAAATTCCATGGACCCGAGAACTAA
>CBVK0104159853.1:0-21526 GCA_900067695.1 Picea abies
AACTAGGTTCATCCAAAAGGAACAAGTCCATGCAAATGTACACAAACTTGAAGGAAACAAGCCAAGAACATGTATTAATGAGAACAAAACAAGGTGATTACAAAATGTAGATGCAGATGTAGAAACCTCACCAAGCTCTCCTTGTCCAACCCCTTTCTCGAATGATCCATGATCAAAATGACAATAATTTTCACTGATTATTCTCTCCCCTTTCACCATGAGAATGCCTCCTTATATAGGATTTGAGAGGCTTAACCACCTTAGATATTCTTGGGATAAGTTGAGGATATTACTCCTTCAGTTGCGGAACTCCCCTTAAATCCATCCTTGGACTTGGATTCGAGCCAAGCTGACTTAGATAATTCTTAGTTTTCCTTAGAGATAAGGGGGATTTGTCCCCATGATTTTCTCAACAAATCGATGCTCCCTCAAAGTGGGCCACGAAAAGTTGTAACACTCCTTGCTTAGAGGACAAGGAGTGCTAGTGCTCCTTGCAAGTGGGCAGGGGAGCATTGATCTTCAAAAATACTTTTAGGATGGTAATTCCTCAAGGTAAAATCTTTTAAACTTCACCAAATGATATATTTTCTTCTTCTAACAAGTCTTTAGAGGATGTCTCAAGTGTTCTTATGATGTCATCTGCGATGCGACACATGTGATATGGACATACAACTTTTGCGACACTTGCGAGAATGATAATGAGACATTGTCGAAGTGAGTAATTTTGACATGTAACAAATTTCCCCCCAAAGTGCTAGGTTAGAACACGAAAACTAATGACTGAAGTAATTTGTAGAATTTTAGAAGCAAGGGTATGGAGTTGGAGAACCTGGTAGAAGCTGCAAACAACCATCAGGCAAATGTTATGACATGTTTCAAACCCAAGGTAGACATACCTATGCTTGAGTGATAAAGGACTTTCAAGGTATGGACGCCATCAAATACATCACAGATCCATAATCATATTGACTTAAGGGTATAGCCACTAAAGATACAATGTGGATCTATACTTCCATGACATGAACTGATCATATCCATGATAATTACACAGTGGATCTACGAGTTGAAAAAACATAGCCACAGACCAATACAAAGTGGATCTATGTGACAATATATATATAAATTTGCTCAAATGATCTCCTTTTTCATCGTGGGTAAAGTAGATATCAGAGTGAACACTCAACCCATGGTCTTCTTACTGATCCCGATGTGGTATGAATATAACCATGTGAATGGATGTTTTGATGTCGAACATGGTAGAAACCACTTGATTACTAGTCATTGAGGAAACCGTTAACAATTGTGAGAGAAATCACCAGTGATATCAATGATTCCCAAGGCATCCTAGTACAATCCAATGAATGTGAATAGATGAGTTGAAGTCGAACCTTCATGGAATCATCCGATCAGAGGTCAATGATGTAAACCTACTGTTGGAAGTGAGGAGGCCTACCATTGAGGCATGTAGGTCCCAAGGTACTAATTCGTTTCTAAGTCTAAATCCTAGATAATGTGTTGAAGTCGGAAAGAAAAGACTCGTCGAAGGAGGGCCTTGATGTATGCCCCATAAATGACACAAAATTGACATAGATATGTAAGATGATGAATCAAATGAGTATGGAATGACATGGGTAATGAAACTTTGATGGTTGACTCTTGAGGCAGATACTTCCCTTGAACATTTAGGCACAAACAACAGAAACACAACATGGACCAAACCATGATGTAGTGAATATTGTGAATTTGATCGGGTGACCCAACGGAGTAAGGAAACTTAGAGGATTGGTTCAATGCAGAGGTTCAACAGGTTAAAATGTAAGTGAAGACATTGTGTCGTGTTCAAGGGCGACTGCAAGAGTGACCTGTGATGTTTCCAAAAAATGGATTGGCTTGCTTCCTTCAATTTTTACCCCATCCAGATAGACAAATACTTCTTTTTATTTTTACGAGCTCAAGGATATAACTCACCTTCAGTAAGTCCCTCTTCCTTTGTTTAGCAAACTGGAATAATTAAGGGTTCGTTCCCATATGGGTCCTTTACTGTGTAATTTTTTAACGAGTCCAGAGAAGGAAAAATTGGTGTTCTTTCATGTTTAGAGAGTCTAAAAATAAATTAAATATGACTCCAGGGTTGTCCTTTTTTGTAATATTAGTCTCTGAAGTCTGAAAAAGAGATAAAATGCTACTCAGAAGATTCCCTTTCAAAACCTTTTAAAATGAGTGTGAAGGAAACAAGATCACTCGGCAATATTTTTATGTTTAGAGAGTTTGAAAAGAGCTTAAAGGAGACTCCAGGGGGCATGTAAGATTTTATGAGTTGTAGCCATCCCAGAAAGGTGACCGTCACATGATGCAAGTTGACAGTCATTAAGGACATGTTCACCATCATCATGTGTTAAACAACGTCGTAAGATAGTGTCAATACCACAACAATACAAAGTGTCACCGATGATAATGTAGCATTTATAATGGTGACGAATATGACGACGTTCTTCTTGAGAAATATCGGGCTTTAAACATTGGGTTTGAATATAAAGAAGAATATCTCCATACCAAGGATCAGACATGATAATGAGGAACAAAGATTCGTCTGGGATAGAATCATTGGGCTCAGTATCTTCATCAACATAGGGAAGATAACAGATAAGTTCCACAAAAACCAAGGAATTTTTAGCTTTTTATTTCGTGAACTCAAGATTGAATACCTGAAGAATAACGATTCATTTAGAATATTTTCCCCCAAGGACTTGTCGTTTTAGAATATGATACATGGGGTTCGAGTCCGCAATGACCGTGGTAGTGAATAACATGATGTAATGGAGAAATCTCTGGACGACAATGACGGTCACCAAAGCCAACTTTTTAACATGTGAATATCGGAGCTTGGAACTGGATAGACTCTTTCTTAGATAATAGATCACATGTTCCTCACCATTAGGGTCCTCTTGAACTAGCATCGTAGTGATAGTGGAAGTAGAGGCTGCCAAATAAAAAATGTATTCTTGTGCATAATTCAGAGAATGCAAAAGAGGTGTATGGGTCAATGCATGCTTAAGAGCATCAAAAGATCATTGAGAAGTATCATCCAAGATGAAAGGATTGTATTTTTACAAAAATCGCATAAATCCTTTAGTAAACTTGGCATAATTACATATAAAACGGTGAATAAAGTTCGCTTTCCTCTGCAAACTTTGTAGTTGGGTCAGATTGTTGGGAAGAGGTAAAGAAATAATAGCTTTAATCTTTAAGGGATCCACCCTAATCCCATCTTTGGGGACAACAAAAATGAGGAGTCGACCTGATTAGACAACGAAGATGCATTTGTGTGGGTTCAAACGGATACAGTAGAACTGACATTGAAGAAAAATGGCCCGTAGATGACCAATATGGGCTGATTGAATGGATGAATGGGCAGGTAAATCATTGAGGTAAGGTTCCGCAATATGTTTGATATCGTGGAAAACATACGACATGGCTCGCTAGAAAGTGGCACCAACATTTTTTAGACCAAAAGGTATTTTCCGATAGGAAAAAGTTCCCCACGGGAAGATGAAGGCTATCTTATGTTGATCAGCGGGTAGAATTCCAATCTCGTTATATCCTGAAAATCCATCCATGAAAGAGAAAATAACACTACTAGCGCAATTATCAATGATTTGGTCGATGAAGGGTGTGGGGTAATTGTCTTTTGGACAAGCCTTGTTAAGATCCCTATAATCAATGCAGACACGAATGGTTCCTTGTTTTTTAGCAACCAAAACAATGTTAGAAACCCATTCTGTCAAGGGGACAGGATAGATAAAGCCATATTTAAACAGTTTTTCAACTTTTTCCTTTAAGATCATGGTTTTCTTAGGATGAACCGGGCGAAGTTTTTGTCATATAGGTTTAATGCCTGGGTAAGTTTTTATTTCATGCACAACGATCAAGTGATCGATCCTGGGCATTTCCTCGTATCTCCAAGTGAAGACATCACAAAATTATTTAAATAAAGTCGTGTAATAAGCCACTTCCTCATGTGAACAATTAGCACTGAGATGAAAATTTTCCACGGTACCTTCCTTAATTGAAATATCAATAGCGATCGTAGAAGAGATGTTGCCTAAATTCCCCTAAGAAATGGTATCCTGGGTAAGTATAGGAGATTAGGGAGAATCAACAACATCGGGGAGGAAGATAGAATGTATGTCTTCTTGTTGGCCCTTGAGTATGGATTAAGAAAGAAAGCGAAGAAAAAGGAAGAGAAAAGGTGAAGTCCAAGCTACGCAGGAGACACATTGATTGAGATTGGGTCGAAGTGGCCAGAGGAGCAGAAAAGAAGGAGAGAAGTAAGGGAAAAAAATCCGTTGGATGAGAATATCGAGGAAGACATATAAGCAAGGAAGATGGATTGTGGACAACTCAAGAAGTAGGAAAAATCCACCATTGGATGCTTTGGAGCACCTCGTGGGAAAGAAGGAAAGACGGGCTGGCAAAGCCTGGAAAACGTGGGTCAATTTGACCTAGAGTTTTAGACACCTAGGGTTTTGGTATCTACGGTTTTGACACCTAGGTTTCAGCCTAAGGTTGTCGGTGAGTCATTGTAATGTATAAATAAAGATCGAGAGGGGTGAGAAAAGGTTCATGAATGGTTGAGAGTTCATTATTATTGTTGAGTGATTGTTATTGTGTGAGAGAGAAATGTTGTGTGTGAGAGCCTTCTGGTATTGTAAGATCTTCAGCTGGGTGCGAAGATCAACCCTGCAGTTGAGTGCGTAGGAAGGGGAGAGAATAAGAGAAGGAAAGAGAGATCTGCAAGATAAGAGCACAGATAGAACTGTATGTTTTATATAATATCAAGAAACACAGTTCTATGGACGTAGCCCTAGGGAGAGGGTGAACCACGTATATCATGTTGTTCTGTGTGATTTATGTTCTATTCTTTGCTTCTGTTACTCTGTTGATGCATTATTATGTTATATTTGAGAGATAACTGTGTGAAGTAGGTTTATGCTTGGTAAGAATAACTTGGTGGTTGTGTGTTGTTTCCTTGGATCCGCTTCCATTTCCTTTGGTTGTAGACACATGTGTCCTGCAACCCCCTATTTCTACTTCGGGTGAGACTGGATCTGCTTCGCAGGTGTTGTCGAAAGGGCCAGTAGTTAGGGCTTGTTGGTGCACTATTAGAGATGAACCCTGGGTCTGCCCTGTGCCAAAAAATGGTTTTGTTTTTTGGAAGGAAGTCCGAGCTACGTGGAAGACATATTGACTGAGATTGGTTCGAAGTGGCCAAATGAGCATAAAAGAAGAAGTGAAGTAAGGGAAAACGAGTCATTGGATGAGAAGATCGAGGAATACAGATAAGCAAGGAAGATGGATCATGGACAACTCAGCAAGCAGAAAAAAACCACCATTGGATTCTTTGAAGCACCTCGTGGGAAAGAAGGAAAGACAAGCTGGCAAAGCCCGAAAAACACGGGTCAAGTTGACCTAGGGTTTTAGACACCTAGGGTTTTGACACCTAGGTTTTGGTTTAAGGTTGTCGGTGAGTCATTGTAATGTATCAATAAATATAGAGAGGAGTGAGAAAAGGTTCGTGAATGGTTGAGAGTTCATTATTATTGTTGAGTGATTGTTATTGTGTGAGAGAGAAGTGTTGTGTGTGAGAGCCTTCTGGTATTGTAAGATTTTCAGCTGGGTACGAAGATCAACCCTGCAGCTGGGTGCACAGGGAGGGCAGAGAAGAAGAGAAGGAAAGAGAGATATACAAGCTAAGATCGCAAATAGAACTATATGTTTTATATAATATCAAGAAACACAGTTCTGTGGACGTAGCCCTAGGGAGAGGGTGAACCACGTATATCTTGTTGTTCTGTGTGATTGATGTTGTGTTCTTTTATTTTGTTACTCTGTTGATGCATTATAATGTTAGATCTAAGACATAACTGTGCGAAGTAGGTTTATGCTTGGTAAGAATAACTTGGTGGTTGTGTGTTGTTGCCTTGGATCCACTTGCATTTCCTCTGGTTGTAGACACTTGTGTCCTACAACCCCTTATTGCTACTTTGGGTGAGACTGCATCTGCTTCGTAGGTGTTTCCAAAAGGGCCAATAGTTAGGGCTTGTTGGTGCAATGATAGAGATGAACCCTAGGTCTGCCCCTGTGCCAAAAAATCATTCAGTTTCTGGGACCGAGATCTGCTTGAGGGAATGTCAAGGTGGTTTCCATCGAAGATAGAGATTCAGAAGTGGATAGAAGAACAAGAAAAGTACTTCATTGAAGCCCAGAACAAAAACCCTAAGCTCAATACAGAAGATTGGTTGGGAAGGTATATCTTTCACTGATATACACGATATTTTCTTTGGAGGGATTCATAAGGTTCTATACGAGTGGTTATCCAGATTGGCAGATACCCAGTTTGAGATCATATCTAGACCACCTATGGTTTGGACATCGACGTTGATCAAGAAAGTCAAGAGAGTTGATAATGTCGTGTCAAGAGAAGTAGATCACTAGTTCGATAATACTATTGGAGGGTACATCAATGAGTTTGTTGTTGACATCGTAGAGTCATACAACCAAGCAGAGAGATACTTCTTTAAGGTATCGAGAGGAATTTTTTTACACTTCTTGATGTTGAAGATCAAAATTCTATTGCATGATAAGAACATATTGAATATACAATAAGTGGTCAGATCGAAAAGCTAATGTTCAAGAAATCAGACAGCGACAGTGACACAGCGGTTGGACATACGCGCAGTGGGAGGACCTTCAGAGAGGTTGTTCTGGTGAACTTGTTTGAATAGAGCCACAAACCACGAGTGCAAGATGAAGGGTTATACAATGGATAAGAAGATGATCTATTGAATGAGGAACATTAAGAGTCTGCTAGGGCAGAGGAAGGGAAGATTTAAGAACCTCACCGAGAAGAATAAAAAACTTCAGGAACCACATAGACTGTTGAAGTAAGTACTATTACTCATGTTGTTTTAGCAACATTAAGTAACCAGAGTAATCAGAGTTATCAAAGCACTCAGAGCGCTGATACCACCAGTTCAACACACACTCAGTCAGGAAAACTAGAAAGATCTATGGCAGATGAGATGAGGTTACCTACCTTTAAGGGAGATGGATCTGAAGATCCCGATCAACATTGGTTCTTATGCGAAGCTGTATGGAGTATTAAGAAAATCACTGATGAATCTATTAAGAGAGATTAATTTAGCACTACCTTAAGAGACCGTGCACTGAGCTGGTACATGAAATTTTTCCAAGGAGTTGCACAACCTAAACCGTTGAATGTCATTAAGACTATGTTGATTTCTGAATTCAAGAAACCCAAGTCGGAGTCACAATGCATTACAGAACTAAAATAAATCAAGCAGAGAGTAGTTTAACCGGTGTGGGAGTTTGATCAGAGGTTTAAGACCTTGACAAGTCATTTGAGTTTTCAGATTTCAGATGAACAGAATAAATAATGGTTCATTGTTTCCCTCTTGCCACACATCAGAGTCCCTATGATGCAACAAAATATCACTTCACAGGCTGAGGCATTGAAGATTGTCATGAAATTAGAATCAGCCCCTATGGGAGAATCCAACTCAGGTATGAGTCAAATTTTGAGTCAGCTAACTAGCTTATCTCTACAGGTCGAAGATATGAAGAAAGACAAGGGAAAATATAAAAGAGAAGATATTTGGTGTATCAGATGCAAATCAGAAGGCCATGATAAGGAGCATTGTCCCCTATTTCATGAGTACTTGGCCTCTGAAGCCCCAATCCCTTTGAAGCAGATTACCCTACCCTGGTGCAAGGTATGTAGAAATAGACATCGCCCTGGTGAATGCTACTACATACAAAAATATGTTTAGAAACCTACCAATTTTTACTGCACATTCTGTAAATCTTTGGGGCATGATGAGAACGACTATAGGGATTATGAACTATTGCATGAAATATCAAGAGACGCATATAGGATTCAAGATGAAGTACAACAGGAAGGAAATACTACATAGTTTAACTCTCCAGGAAGAGGAAACTTCAACCCTCGTGGTGGATTCAAAGGAAGAGGATGAGAAGGAGGCATGGGTCGAGGTCAAGGGAAGATCATTTGTTATAACTGTGCACAACCAGGACACTTGCAAAGGGACTGTCAGAACCCTTGTACCACTTGTAGCTACTGCAACTCATTTGAACATGTTATTGAAGATTGTCCTGTGTTGCTAGCGAAACTTCAGGAGAGACGAGGAGGAAACCAACAAGTATAACTAATTTTAGCAGAGCCTCACAGAGAGGATCCCAAAGTCATTGTCATCACTAGAGGATGCGTTGTTACAGGAGAAGACAGAGTAACCCCAGGAAGGACAACAGAAAAATCTAGGGTCAGAAGAGATGCAGAGAACACATAAGAGTTTGATCCTAGGAAAGAAAATCAAACATTTGAGGAGGAAAGAAAATAATTTGGAAGAGATCAGGCTTCTTCATCAAAGACACAACCATAAGTGAGAGAATGTGGAATGCCTTTGGAATTTGATTAGTCTTGCCTAGAGAAGGAAAAGAGGTAAGCAAGCTCATGGAATTCTTATGTACTTGCATTAATTTGATTAAGGATGAAAGGGTTGTACAAGAACTACAAAATTTGATAAGACAGTATGAGATAGGAAGGATAGATCCCCTACTAAATAGAGCAATACATCAAGTATCTAGAAAGAGAAGGACAAATAAGGAACTACACCTTAATGCTTAGATCAAAGATTATGATATAGATTATGTGGTCCTCGACTTAGGGTCATAAGTCAATGTTATGACGAAGCAGAACTAGGCACTCATGGGAAAACCTAAGTTGATTTATTCCCCTATCAGACTCAGGATGGCTAAGAAGCAGGCAGTAAACCCCTTTGGGAGACTGGAGCATGTCCCTGTGGACATTGACGGGGTAAGGAAATTTGTAGACTTTGAGGTGATTGAGATTGTTGACGATAACTGTCCCTATCCTGCACTGTTAGGAATTTATTGGGATTTCAATAATTCTACTGTGCTTTACTTAAAGAAAGGAAGAATGAAATTTAAAGGTGATGGCCTTAGGGTCATTGCACCTATTGATCTTGATGAAGGTAAAAAATATATAGAACCCATCAGAGAAGAAGATCGTGCTTATGAAATTGAGAACATATATAAATTGACAGCGAGATAGCAGGATTAAATTAATCCTACAATAGATGGGAATTTAAGATGGCGAAGTGACAACGCATGTTCATCAGACTGGGAGGAAGCACCCGATAATTAGCAAAACAAAATGTATGAATTTTTTGTGTAGAGATGTGCTAGATTGACAAGGGAAGTTCGTTGGATTGGAACAGAAGTAAGTAATCTACCCACCTTTGATGGTTTAAATCATTTAGAATCTTTCTTGTTTGAATTTGAAGAAGTTGTACTAGTACAACAAAGATTGTTGGCATTGGATGAAGATTTGAAAGCATCTCCAGCAAGATGGTGGGGAACACATAAAAATAACATTGTGGATTGGGTACAATGTCGCAATTTGATGATAGTGCATTTTTCAAAACAAGTAGGAGGGTGCGAAGTTATATACATAGGTCAAATTTATTTGAAGGACCATGTGCAAAGTTGTGAGGAGCCCTGGAGAAACATTCCTCAAGAGAAGTGGGTGCATAAATTCATTAACACACTGGATACAACACCTATCAATTGATATCTTCAAGTAGAGTTGTGCCTCACCACTTCAGATTGGCACAATATGACTCAGAACTTTGTAGCTACATTTTATTTTTGAAAGTCAGTACCCTACAATAGATAAAGCATTACAAATTGTAAGACAAAGGATCTTTGAGGAGGCACCTATCAGCCATGTTGAGCAAGAAGAGGATGAATGGACTTCACCTCTTCAGAAATTGCAAGGTTGTTACAATATCAATGCTGATGAAGACGATGATCCTAGGAGTGTGAACATCGCAGAAACAGAAGGACAGAGAGACATAGAAGGACTAGGAGTCGAACTACCTTTTAATGGATAGCCAATCAAAATCAAGAAAGTTAACATTGGAACAGAGCAAGCACCAAAGCTCGCAAACGCTAGAGATTATTGGGATAATGCCACTATTGACAAGATCACATAATTACTGCATGAATATCATGACTTGTTTCCAACCAAGTTCACTGGTATAAAGGGAATTAAAGGGCCCATGGGAGAAATGAATATCCCCTTGAAACTAGATGCAAGGCCAGTCAAGCAGAGACACTACATATTGAATCCCAAATATAAGGAGAAATTCAAGTTTGAGTTAGACAAAATGTTGGAAGAAGGAATCATAGAACCTGTTGAAGAGTCATAATGGATTAGCCCTATGGTGGTTCAAGATAAGAAAACAGGAGAGATCAGAATCTATATAGACTTGAGGAAACTGAATGATGCATGCCTGCATGATCCATTCCCTACATCGTTTACTGACGAAGTGTTAGATAATGTGGGAGGACAGGAATTTTACTCCTTCACCGATGGATTTTCAGGTTATCACCATATCAATATTGCCAAGGAAGATCACCATAAGACCACATTTGCAACATAATGGAGATCCTACCAGTACATAGTGATGCCTTTCAGATTGAAGAATGCACCAGCCATCTTCTCTAGGGTGGTGGTCGAAGCATTCAAGGAGTTTTTACATAAACTTTTGGAAGCATATTTTGATGATTGGATTGTTTTTAGCTTATTGCAAATTCATATTGAATGTTTAAGACTAATGTTGGATAAGTGTAGGCAATGTCATATTTCCCTGAACCTGAAGAAGTGCATCTTATTTTCACCCTTTGGAGTTTTGCTAGGCCATATTGTGTGTAAACAGGGGTTGTTGGTAGATCCATCTAAGATTTCCATTATTGTTGATCTACTCCCTCTTACTTCAGTTAGACAGTTGCACACTACACTCGGACATACTGGATACTACAAGAAGTTCATTAAGGGATATGCACAGATTACAACACCCATGGAGAATATTTTGAAGAAATATTGTCAGTTTCGATGGACAAAAGAATGCCAAAAGAGATTTGACACACTGAAACAGAAAATGGTTACTGCGCCTATTCTGGTTTTCCCAAATTGGAGTAAGGAATTTCATGTGCATGTATATGCATCCTCTATTTCATTGGGAGCAATTCTATAATAACCAGGATCATGAGATATTGACCATCCATTATCCTTTCCTAGCAGGAAGCTTTCAACAGCTGAGATAAATTACACTACCACTGAGAGAGAAGGTTTAGCCATGGTGTACGTGCTACAGAAATTTCGTCACTACTTGTTGGGAGGACACTTTAAGATGTTCACTGATCACTCTTATATCTAGTCAACAAGCCAGTGTTGGGGGGAAGAATATGCAGATGGATTTTTTTATTCCAGGAATATGATTTTGAGATTGTGGTTAAGCCAAGAAGAATGAACAAGGGACCCGATCACTTGTCTAGGTTAGAACATGGAGAGGAACCTACTAGTTTGGAGGATACACTACCAGATGCACACTTGCTCGCCATCAGAAAGGTTGATGATAACTTCACAGAGATAGTCCAGTTCCTATCTACATGGATGCCACCTAGTGAATATACAGTCATTCAGAAGAAGAAATTGGTAGTTCGTGCTGCATATTTTTCACTTATAGCGGGACAACTATATAAGATGGGACCTGATGAGATCCTGAGGTGATGTGTTATGGAGGCAGAAAGACCACTGATTCTAGCAGAAGCACATGAAGGCATCACAGGAGGACACTACGCAGCAAAAGATTCTTAGAGATGGCCTCTGGTGGCTTACTTTACACAAGGATGCAAAGGATTACTACAAAGCCTATGATGTATGCCAACGAGTTGGGAAACCTTCCAGAAGAGATGAGATGCCTTTAGCACCCCAGCTAACCTTACAGGAATTTTAGAAATGGGCCATTTATTTTGTGGGACCTATAAACCCACCAGGAAAGCACACAGGAGAAAGATACATAATCATTGTGAGAGAGTATTTGACTAGATGGGCATAAGAAAGAGAAGTTAAGGGTTGTAGTGCAAATACAGTTGCACGTTTCATATTTGATGATATCATAACTAGATTTGGAGGCTCGAATATCCTTATGAGAGATCAAGGTACACATTTTATTAATAAGACTATTGAAGCACTGACTGAGGAATTTGTAGTTCATCATTAGAAGAGTAATCCATACCATCCACAAGCGAATGGGACAGTTGAAGCATTCAATAAGATCTTGGAGACCGTGCTGACGAAGATTTGCATTGTGAACAAGGATGATTGGGATTTGAGAGTACCAATAGTGTTATGGGCCTATAGAACTACTTGAAAGAAGTTGACCATGCAGACTCACTTTAAGTTGGTTTATGGTCTAGAAGTAGTCGTGCCTATGGAATATTTGGTTCCTAGTCTGAGAATTGCTTCGTTTATAAATATGGATGGAAATGGTGTTGTTCAAGAGAGGCTTGCACATTTCGTCGAACTAGAGGAAGACAGGTTTATTGTAGAATTCCATCAATAGGTACAGAAGGAACAAGAGAAGGCCTACCATGACAAACACATAAAGAAGAAATCCTTTAAGCAAGGAGATCTGGTATTGGTCTACAACAACAAGTTCATGAAGCATCCAGGGAAGTTCAGGACACATTGGCTTGGGCCATATGAGGTTTTCTATGTCATGAAAGGAAGAGATGCGTAGTTGAATACTTTGAATGGAGAGTGGAAGGAAGGTTTGGTAAATGAGAGCCGGTTGAAATTGTACTATGACAACCAAATTCCTCGTAGCTCTTAGTAAAAGCAGAGGGAGAAGGGTCTAGGTACCAGGTGTAGTTGAAAATGGGTACCAGACACATAAAATAAAGTCTGCACATAGTGGGGATGGACAAAGCAGAAAGAACAGGATGCTTTCCGCAGTCCAAAGTCGAAGAAAGACAGAAGATTCGGATCTACAGTGCCTCAGGACGAGTCACGGGTGAGTGTTGGGGGCCTGTTGGCCCTTGGGTATGGATTAAGAAAGAAAGTGAAGAAAAAGAAAGAGAAAAGGTGAATCCTAAGCTGTGTGGAAGACACATTGAATGGGATTGGGTTGAAGTGGCCAAAGGAGCAAAAACGAAGGAGTGAAGTAAAGGAAAATGAGTTGTTGGACAAGAATATTGAGGCAGACAGATAAGCAAGGAAGATGGATTGTGGAAAAATCAGCAAGCATAAAAAATCCACCATTGGATGCTTTGGAGAACCTCGCGGGAAAGAAGGAAAGACATGTTGGCAAAGCCTGAAAAACATGGGTCAAGTTGACCTAGGGTTTTAGACACCTAGGGTTTTGGTATCTAGGGTTTTGACACCTAGGTTTTGGCCTAAGGTTGTCGATGAGTCATTGTAATGTATAAATAAAGATCGAGAGGAGTGAGAAAAGGTTCGTGAATGGTTGAGAGTTCATTATTATTGTTGAGTGATTGTTATTGTGTGTGAGATCCTTCTGGTATTGTAAGATCTTCAGCTGGGTACGAAGATCAACCCTGCGGCTGGGTGCGCAGGGAGGGGAGAGAAGAAGAGAAGGAAAGATAGATTTGTAAGCTAAGAGTGCAGATAGAACTATATGTTTTATATAATATCAAGAAACACAGTTCTGTGGACGTAGCCCTAGGGAGAAGGTGAATCACATATATCTTGTTGTTCCGTGTGATTGATGTTGTGTTATTTGCTTCTGTTACTCTATTGATGCATTATTATGTTAGATATGAAACATAAATGTGCAAAGTAGGTTTATTCTTCGTAAGAATAACTTGGTGGATGTGTGTTGTTTCCTTGGATCCACTTACATTTCCTCTGGTTGTAGACACATGTGTCCTTCATCCCCCTATTTCTACTTCAGGTGATACTGCATTTTCTTCACAAGTGTTGCCGAAAGGGCTAGTGGTTAGGGCTTGTTGGTGCACTGTTAGAGCTGAACCATGGGTCTGCCCATGTGCCAACACTTCCTAAATTTCTTCTAGAGGAGGAAAAAAAGATGATCGATGATGGTTTTCATCCCATGGTACTTCGTCAATAATAAGAATTTCCATAATGGATTCTTCTAATGGAAAAATATGGGAAATGTAGTCAAAAGCAGAAGATAAAAAATTCAACGAAGATGGCATCGAATAAGTGTTGGATGCCAATAGATGTTGGTCATCCATGGAGGGAGAGATGGATTGGATAATAGTCTATGAAGCCTCAACTGGAATAAGTTGCATAGTGTCACTGAGTGCATCGAATTCTAACGGACTAGGCACAAGCTAAGGATCAGATGATTCTAAAGACTGATAGGCCATAATCAAAATCATATTGGTTGTGGCAATATGTTGTGTGGTAGGAGGAAGTGGTGCAGGGATAGTATCCATAAGGGAAGAATATTTTAAAATACCTACACCAACACTTTCATACGTGATCTTATGATCTCCCAAGAAAGGAATATTGTTGGTGGTAGGAGTGCGAGCATCGGGTGTACAGTAATCTACCTGGTCGATAGTGATAATTTTTCCTTGATGAGGGAATTGTACACATCAAAACACTGATGAAGCGACGACAGTCATGTAATAAAACCAACTTGTTCCTAATAACAATTTGTAATCGAGGGGAGCATCGACTACCTTGACATCAATAGAGATGGTCTTGCCACCCAATTGAACAACTAAGGACTGCAAGAGTCTATGAGGATGAAAACCTCACCCATCGAATGCTCGTAACATTGTAGGGGATTGGTTAAGTGCAAGTGATTTTAATAATTTCCAACAAGATAACGACATGACACAAGTGGAATATCCCTCATCCAAAATAGTGTAGTGAATGTGTTGGTTGTGAGCAACAACATCAATTTGAAAAGCTAGTTGGTGAGAAAGTCGTGACTTGAAATTGTCCAAGTTAAACGTGATATTGTTTGACGACTTAGGATCAATGGCACCAATAGCAACCAAGAGAATTATACATTGACTTGGGACATGTTGTATAACTTCCAGCGTGGACATAACACATGGTGCTTGATCCAAATCTTCAACGATGTTGTAGTATTTGGCGGCACGTGAACTAGGATTAAAAGTTGATTTATGGATGGTGCTCTTGGGAGGGCATAAGATAGCGTCGAAATTAGGTTTCTCTATCTGAAGTGATGCAAATGGAGGACTAACAAATGGAGGACTAATCGAGGCAGGAGATGGATCCAATAAAGTATCGTTAGTGACATTTTCTATGTTAGGTTTATCTCATGTGTCATATGTCATAGCGCGAGTGCTTAAATCAATCCCATTGAACATATAAATATGAGAACTTGTCGAGGCATCATCATTAGGAGGGTGGTTGGAACTTCCCCCTGTAGGGGGGGAAGTGCTTGAGCAACCATGGATTGGTGCTGAGGAAAAGGCTGTGTTAACACGACGGGTTCGGAATTCCCTTTGAAAATTTTTGCAACTTTGTCGTTATGTGGACAGTCTTAGGTGAAATGATCGTCACCACAAATAAGACATGGGAATTTTGATTTTTGTTGTGGTTTCTTCTCAGTAGCAGGCGGTGGCGTTTGGGTTTTGGGTTGTTTATTATTATTATTCATTTTGGGTTTATTCTTTGTCTTCTTCTTACCTCTGAATTGTTGTGAAGGGGAAGATTGAATTGCATTCACCTCTGAAACTTGAGTGGGGAGGGAAGTAAAGGAGAGTGAGGTCGAACTAGGAATGGGTGCTAAAACATATCGATTCAATATTATGGTCGATTGTGCTGTAGATTGGGTTTTTACGGTACCGATAACTCCATATTCATGTGTCATGGACGAAGGTTTGGATGGATCGGTAGTAGCACAGGTAGCATTTGGAATCAACTCGTACAAAGTACCAGATTGTGAATAAACCAAATCTAAGTACTGAGCCCATGCAATGGCTTCCTCTTCAATGAATACACCTCCCATGGTGACGTCACGAGAAATCAGGGGTAAAAAATATTTAGTAAACCATTCTGCCAATAACTGGTTAGGAATGGTCGCTTTAATCAACCTTCATCGTCGTCTCCACTCATGAATGTGATCATCTATATTCACAGAGTTGGTTTGATGAAGGGAGTTTAAAAGTTCAAGACCCATCTTGTAACGGATGGCTAATTGAAAATGCGTGAGAAAGGCCATGGCGAGGGAGTTGAAATCTTGAAAAGAACCATGTGGAAGTTCAATCTACCACTTGGTTTTTGAGCCTGTAAGCGTGCACTGGAAGAGACGTAAACATATAGAATCATCCACTAATGAGTTTGATTAACACCATAAATGGAATGTCATCACATGGTTGTTCAGGTCTTCTTCAGTTTTACCATCAAACTTTGGGATGTCGGAAGGTAATTTAGTAGGAATCACTGGCCAAAAAGGAAAATGTAGTATGAGATCATTGGTCAACCGAGACAAGTCTAGGAGATCCAGAGTGGCAAGGAAGGGTAATTGTTGGTTAACCTGAGGGTGATACTGGTGTGGCATAGGGACACCAGTAAGGCCATAAATTGGTTAACATGGGTAATTTTATCCAGTAGTCCCTCCTATATACGATTGTTTTTTACCAGTATAGGTAGGATTCAATAGTTGTTGAGGAACATTCATGAGTGGGGGAAAACCCGACGGATTTTGAGGGGTATAAGTCAGTTGATTTAGTTGTGGGGGATAAACAATTTTCCCTTGAGGGGGGTAAATAGTTTGTCCCTAAGGAGGGTAAACATTATCCCCTTGGGAAGGATAAACATTAGACCCTTGAGGAGGATAAATTTATTGTCCTTCAGGACCCCAGGCGGGATTTGGGACACCCGGGTAAGGTTGTCCATAAGATAGTTTGGAAGGAACAAGATTTGACACTCCTCCTTGTGCGTTATGGTATGATTTCCCCCCAAGGCAGGGTTGATTAAACGTACCTCCTAAAGATACTCCCCAGGACTGTGAAGGGTTTCCGAAAAAATAAGGTTTCCGAAAAAATAAGGGTTTACATCTGGGGTTTGACCAATAAAGTGAGGTTGTCCCCCAAAAGGCACATGAAAAGGTGTTTGTCCCCCAGGAGGGGTAGTCCCACTATAGGATGGTTGTCCCTAGAGAGGGATAGGTCCAATAGATGGTGGTTTCCCCCCAGTCGGGATATGTCCCGCAGTTGGTTGCGTATGTCTGGAAAGGGTCTGCATTCTCTGTTGTAAAGGCATTCCAACAAGGTTATGTGGAACATGAGGAGTTGTAGAGTGAAAAGGTGTAAAGGTGGGAGTAGCGGTTGAAGTTCCTTGGGTATGATAGAAGTGATGACTCCATCATTAAGATGGACTTGTGCTGACGTAATAGCAGGATCGATGACCTGTTTGATGGGGTGATCAATAGTTTGACCGGATGGTCCTGCCTCAGCAGTAGGAGGGTCATAAGGATTAAGAGGTTGTTGAATATATTCAAAATGATCATAAATATCACGTCCCAATGGAGTCCTCCATACAAAATGAGAAGGTGTTTGATGTGGATCTACTGCGTTAGTAGGACGAATGGGGGTCCTATAGTCATCACTAAAAAGTGGTTTTTTTGATCCCATATATGTCTCGGTAATTGGTCTCAATGGAAAACTTGGAAATTCTTCTTCTATAATGTTACCGAACGAGTCTAATCGAACCAAGAGTGGTTCAATAGGAGCTATTTACATAGGAGTAGTTTGAGGAGTGGGATCCTCAACCGTAACCAAGGCTCTTTCCAAATTTTCTAACAAAGGAGTAGCAACACTCCCAGTGTCAGAACAATTTTCTACCTCTTCACGGTAGGTGTCTTCTGGTGAGTTAGCAGGTAAGGGTTGATAGCCTTCTTCTAGAGGAAACCCTTGCATCCTACGTGATCAACGAAGACCTTTATCATCTACAGGCTCAATTTTGAAAAACTATTAAAACAACAACACACGCTAAAAAATATAGAAAATCCAACAAGAAAACAAGCCTTCTCTCAATGACCGTACCAGTTGGTGATGAAATCCAGCATTGTGTGATCAAGTTAAGAAGGGGATAGGATATGAGAAGGTGGAACAGTTACGATGGCGACCTGTTTAACGGACTTATGCCTTCCTGCAAGCTTCCACACAGTAATCGTGGATTTACCCTCCAAGGAGCCCGAGTGAGTTTGACCACCATCTGTTCCAGGTACAATGAATACTTCCCTTCTCTGTCACCTTTTGTAAATACCCTAAAGATTATGGCTACTAAGGAAACCAAATAGAAGTCAACCCTTGGGCGGGTACAGTCAATAGTCCAGTCCAAACATATGGGCATGATAACAAGTCTGAAATCGTTCAAGAGAACTGAGGACAAGTGGACCGGTATAAATCCAGAGGACCCCGAATGGATTTGGAATTAACGAAGCACTGAGACCAAATGAAGACAGTTGGAACTCAAGCAAAACCCCCAATATATGATCTGACTACTACAAATAATTAAACCATTGAGGTATAATCTTTGTGGCTCTCTCGAACACGACCTTGTGCGTAATCCCTGTGTAAGATGCTAATGTTTTTTTTTAATGCTTTGTAGAGTTGTACTCACAACCTAATCCAAAGCGCTAATCCTAATATAATGTTGGTGGAGGAATATAAACAAAAAACGTTTCTAGATCGATTTTAATTAGCATTAATTTTTTTGGTTGTTCTTTAATTAGAGGTGAATGAGAGTGAAACTGATGATATTATGACTCGATTCCCAAAAATGCATAAGAAAAATGATAAAAAATAGTTTCCTTTCAATGAACTTCTATTTATGGGAAGGAGAAGAAATTGTCCTTTTCACTATCAAACACAAAAATGTAGAGAATTCATGCAATTGTTCTCAATCAAGAATCCAATTCAATGTTAAACTATTAAGAAAATGATTTTAATATCCAAAAGCCAATCGTGAAAATACATCTCTTTGTTTAAATATGAATTTTAATTGATTCAATTCAAATCTTCGTATGCCAACTAGATTTCACAATTTGCGAGTTTAAACAATTGGAAGAAAATATCATATAAAAAAAAGCACACTCTCACAGTGATCGAATAGGAAGTAAAACAAATCCAAACCTTTCAAAAAGAAAATCAAAACTCAAACAAGAAACATTGCTTGGAAAGATAAATCAAAGATCAAATGGAACAATACACAGATCTCAAGACTTCCTTACGCTAACTTTCATGTAATCAAATAAATGAGAAAGTATAAAACCAACTCAATATCTCAAAGATGAAGAGTGATTCCAAAACAAGGAAGAGTGATTTCAATATCTTTTAAAAAAAACAAACAAAGCATAAAAAACACTTAGAAATCAAAAGGTTGCAATTTTTACAGAAGACACATACTGATAGCAAGAGTCTTGAGAAAAAGAGAAACCCAAAAATCACATCCAATAGAGATATCCCATAAATTTTCAACAAAAAGGAAAATCAATGCTCTGGTGGTATAGGCACTAGAGCATTGCAACACTCTATAAAGCACTGTAGGGAGAGCGTCGAGATTGAAATCGATGCTCTGGATGTAATGGAAGGGGAGCATGGTTTTATGAGAATGAAAAGTGTTAATCCAGAAAACAAAAACTCAGGAAGGCTTAAGCATCAGCCTGTGTAGGATGACTTCAATACTAACAACACATGTAAAAAGAGGAAAAAACACAGTGAGTAGGATCTGAAGATGGGAAAAGACTAAAACAAGACCAAGGAAGGAAACCAAAACTGAAAGCTTCACTCCCCAGTGGAGTCGTCAATTTATGTTTTAGGAAAATTCCCCTGTGGACAGGTGAATGTCCTCTTGGATATTACACCCCTATGACCAAGACAAAAAAGTGCTAACTTTGAACACTGACTTTCCTTGAAATGTAGCTAAACTAGTCAATAGGAAAGAGGAAGAAAGTATGAATACCTTTTTATGAAGTTTTTCCTCCCTCAGTCCAGGTTGAGCTTGATCTCCAAGTCCTTCAATGAGTTATGCAATCCACTAAAAAACGAAGACAAAGCATACTTCCTATTCTATCATGATTAGTTTAAAACTAGGTTCATCCAAAAGGAACAAGTCCATGCAAATGTACACAAAATTGAAGGAAACAGGCCAAGCACATGTATTAATGAGAACAAAACAAGGTGCTTACAAAATGTAGATGCAAATGTAGTAGTCTCACCAAGCTCTCCTTTTCCAACCCCTTGCTTGAACGATCCAAGATCAAAATGACAATACTTTTCACTGATTATTCTCTCCCCTTTCACCATGAGAATTCCTCCTTATATAAACTTTGAGAGGCTTAACCACCTTAGATATTCTTGGGATAAGTTGATGATATTAATCCATTAGTTGTGGAACTCCCCATAGATCCAGCCTTGGACTTGGATTCGAGCCACATTGACTTAGATATTTCTCAACTGTCCTTAGATATAAGGGGGATTTGTCCCCAAGATTTTCTCAACAGATCGACGCTCCCTCAAAGTGGGCCATAGAGCGTTGCAGTGCTCCCTGCTAAGAGGACAAGGAGCGCTAGCGCTCCTTGCAAGTGGGTAGGGGAGCGTTGATCTCCAAAAATACTTTTGGGATGGTAATTCCTCAAGGTAAAATCTTGTAAAATTTTCCAAATGATATATTTTCTTCTTCTAAAAAGTATTTAGAGGATGTCTCAAGAGTTCTTATGATTTTGTCCACGATGTGATACATGTGAGATGGACATATGAATTTTGAGACACTTGTGACACTTGTAACAAAAGTGTGAAACTTGCGACAATGATAATGAGACATTGCCAAAGTGAGTAATTTTGATGTGTAACATAGAGAGGTAGACATAGAGGGGAGGTAGAGAGTGAGTGTATTAGAGTGTGGGAGGGAGAGAGAGGAATACATAGAGGGAGGATATAAATTGTGTGTGAGAGAGTGTGGGAGGAAGAGAGAGGAAGACAAATAGGGGAGGTAGAGAGTGAGTGTGTTAGAGTGTGGGAGGGAGAGAGAGGAAGACACATAGGGGGGATAGAAAGTGTGTGTGTGGGAGTGTGGGAGGGAGAGAGAGAAAGGAATAAAAGAGAAATAGAGATTGTGTGTGAGATTGTGAGAGGGATGGAGAGGAAAATAGAGAAGGGGGTAGAGAGATAGGTAAATATAGGAGAAAGAAGTAGATGTAGGAGAGATAGTGGGAAGGACTGGGAGAAAGAGAGGGAGGGGGAGAGATAGAGAGTGCATGAGAGTGTGAGAGGGGGAGAGATCAAGACGAAGAGGAGGGGTAGAGAGAGAGTGAGATAGGGAGGGGGAGGGAGAGAGAGAGGGGGGTGGAGAGAGGGATAGTGAAAGGAAGGGAAGCAGAGAGGGAGACATATAAGGGGGGTAGAGAGAGAGTGAGAGGAAGGGAGGGATATAGAGGTAGACAAAGAGGGGAAATAAAGAGAGAAAGAGGGGAAGAGAGAGTGAGACTGAGACTAAAATTGAGGAGAGAGAGAAAGGGTGGGAGAGAGGTAGAAGAGAGAAGGGAGGGAGGGACAAAGGGGCAGAGAGAGAGAGAGAGAGAGAGAGAGA
>CBVK0104159964.1:0-10940 GCA_900067695.1 Picea abies
TCAGTCTAAAGGTTCATGACATGACCCTGCATAACGCCATGCTGGATTTGGGAACGTTGCACAACCTCATGCCAAAGGTGATCATGGACGAATTGGGTTTGGACATCACCAGGCCCTATAAGGACCTTTTCTCTTTTAACTCAAGGAAAGTCAAGTGCCTAGATCTCATCAAGGAATTTCTCGTGTCATTGGCCCAAATTCCTTCAAATAACATGGTTATGGACGTGGTCTTGGCAGACATACCCCCTAATTTTAGCATGTTGTTGTCTAGGTCATGGGGTATGAAGTTAAAGGGGACCCTGCAAATGGACATGGTATATGCCACCATCCCTATCTTTGTCCAGGATAGACGATTATACAGAGAAGTGTTGTTGAAATACATGGTAAGTAGAAAAAAGTAGCCAAATAACCATCCTATATACTCCATCGACACTGAGGTTGGTTCTTCTATATTCTACAATGACATGAGTTTTGAAGAGGAAGATTCGACAACCATCATGACAATCGATGAGGAAGCCATGAGGAAAGAGGCAGAGTGCGCCAACCCAAAAGACTGCACGGAAAATGAGATATGGAACATGAGTTTCGACAACATTGTTAGTAAGGAAGGAGTAGGTGCTGGCATATGGGTAAGCCCCCCTAAGGTGGGCACAAATTTGTGCTCATACAAGGTCATGTTCGAATACACAAACAACATGGTCGAGTATGAGGTACTGATTCTAGGCCTGAAGGTGTTGAAAGAATTAGGCATAAAGAATATAGCAGGGCGCAAAGACTACGAGTTGGTCATAAACCAAGTCAAGGGCATATATCAGGAAAAACACCCTAGGCTAAGAGCATACAGAAACTTGGCATTGGATCTCCTTGAGAAATTCTTGGAGTACGATCTATCAGTTATCCCTAAGGAGCAAAACCATATCATTGATGCATTGGCCACCTTGGCCTCGGTTTTCAAAATCCCCATCTTCCCTAACAAAAAATATGAGATCAAAGTCAGACACAGGTCCACAGTACTTGATAATATCAAACATTGGTAGGTGTTTGAAGATGAAAAACAAGTGGAGAGGTTTCTCCAAATGAGAGATGAGTTTACTAATACAAACATTGACGACGAATAAGGCTACGACGAAGATAGGAGCGCAGATGCACGCAGTAATAAAGACCCTTTTCAGGACCAGATAGCGGGAAGGGACATAGTACAACTGAAAAATAACATCATCCCAAAGGGTTTAGTGCCTCTAGAAAAGTTGTTCGACAAAAATGACGTGGCCAAAAATCCCAGGATTATTGAAAATGACGAGGATGTCGAAGATTGCAACATTGGAACTGAGGAGATCCCGAAAATAATCAAATTATCAAAAACGCTTAGTCCAGAGGTCAAGCAAAACTACGTCAATCTCATGAGGGACTTCCCCAACGTTTTCATGTGGAGCTATGATGATTTGAAGGTGTATGACACTAAAGTAATCCAACATGTTATCCCTCTCAAAGAAGACCAGCAACCTTTCAAAAAGAAGCTAAGACTGATAAATCCCCTGCTACTGTTGTTGATCGAAAAAGAGGTAAAGAAACTGTTCGAAGCCAAAATTATCATTTCTTTATGGTTCTAAAAGTGGGTAGCCAGTTTGGTACCTGTAAGAAAGAAGAGCAGTGAAATAAGACTATGTGTGGACTTTCGAAACTTGAACAAAGTGTCCCTAAAGGACCACTACCCTCTCCCTAAAATGGACTATATCTTGCAAAAGGTGGTGGGGTCCTAGAAGATGTCTATGCTTGACATTTTTTCAGGGTATAATCAAATCATGGTCCACCCAGGTGACAGAGAAAAAATGGCTTTCACGACTCCATGGGTAACGCTCATGTACACGAAGATGCCTTTCAGCCCAATGAACATTGGTGCCACTTTCCAGAGGGAAATGGACATAGCATTTGTTGACAAAAGGGACAATTTAATTGTGATCTATCTAGACGAAATCATAGTATACTCTGCCTCCGATGAACAACACCTTGAGCATCTGAAGAATTTTTTTCAGAAGTACAGGAAGTTCAACATATTTCTAAATCCAAAGAAATCATATTTCGGGATGGAAGAAGGGAAGTTGTTGGGGCACATTATCTCGAGAGACGCCATCAATATAGACCCCAATAGGGTTGATGGAATCCTAGAAAATGACACTCCGCGTAGTAAGAAGGAACTACAATCCTTCCTGGAAAAGGTAAACTTCTTGAGAAGATTTATCCCAAACCTAGAAGAAATTATAAAGCACATAACCTGCATGCTCAGGAAGGGGAATGAGATCAAGTGGAATCTGGAAGCCAGGAAATATTTTGAAGATATCAAGGTGGTGATGACTAGAGATATTGTACTATCTATTCAAGACTTCACGAAATATTTCATCCTATTTTCATTTGCCTTAGAGCATACGATTTTCGGTGTGCTGTTGTAGAAAGACGAGAATAACTTCGAGAAGCCTATATCCTATTTTAGCAGGATGCTGCGGGATGATCCACTAAGGTACAACATTATAGAAAAACAAGCATACGCCTTAGTCAAAGCCATGAAGGAGTTCAATATGTACATATTTCACTCCCACATCATTGCTTATGTGCCCAACAACTCAGTAAAGGATATCCTGACTTAGCCCGACCCCGACAGGAGGAGAGGTAAGTGGATAGCGACCATGCTAGAATATGACCTAGATATTAAGCCTACGAAACTAATTAAGGGTCGGGGCCTTGGAAAGATAATGGCCCAGTCAGACTACAACGTTGTGGGAATAAATTTCATTGTTGATATGTCAGAGAGTCCTCGGGAGGAAATGATTGCACAGGTGTCTCAGAAGTTCGTCGATTCGTCGTGGTATGTAGACATCATCTATGTGTTGAAGAATCTCCATGCCCCTCCATTTGTAAGGAATACTAAGGCCATATTTCTAAATCTTAAAATGGTTAAGTTATGCATCTTGGATAACTCACTCTACTGGAAAGATCTTGGGGGAATATTGCTAAGATGTTTGCTGGAAAATGATGCGAAGCGAGCCATAGAAGAATTTCAAAAAGGGGATTGTAGAGGGCACCACTACTAGAAAACCATCACGCACAAAATCCTCAGAGCGGGTTACTATTGGCCTACAATTTTCGCAGACATGTACAAAGAAGTCTCCAGCTACCACGAATGTCAGATTTTCGATGGGAGAAGAAAGTTGCAGCCCTTTCCACCAAAGACAATCTCAATTGAAGCACCTTTCATGCAGTGGGGTTTGGATTTCATGGGGAAAATAAATTTTCCATCCTTGGCGCAACACAAATGGATACTCATGGCCACTGACTACTTTATGAAATGGATAGATTCGATCCCCATGAAGAAAGATACCAACGTCATCATCATCCAATTTCTGGAGACAAACATTTTGTCGAGATTTGGGTGCCCCGTCAAGATCATAACAGATAATGCGACCGCATTCAAGTCCAAGAGGATAGAAATTTTTTTCCAGGATTACAATATAACCCTGGGGAATTCTATGACATACTACCCACAAGGAAATGGGTTAGCAGAATCCTCAAATAAAAGCCTAACCAGGATCATCAAAAGACTCCTGCAAGACAATAAGTAAGCTTGGCATAAAAATATTATCTATGCGCTATGGGAAGATCGGGTTACCACCAAGAAGTCCATCTCAACATCACCTTTTCAGATTGTACATGGCACACACACAATTTTCCCTACCACACTGGGGTTTCCTATCAGAAAGTTGTTGCAGGAACAGGAGGTCGAGCTAGATGACATGCAGAGGAGAATAAATCGATAGATTCACACACAACAACTGAGGGAACATGTATACAATCTATCACAATTCCACCAGGAGAGGATGAAGAGAACTTTTGACAAGTGTTCTAAGCATGAGGAATTTTAGGTAGGGGAGCTGGTGCTGAGATGGGATGTGAGAAATGAATATAAAGGAAAGCACAAAAAATTTGACCACCTTTCGATGGGTCCATTTAGAGTCAGCACGTATTGCGGGAGCAACGCTTATTTTCTAGATGGATCAAATGGAGAGTGCCTTGGTTGGGGGCCTGTAAATGATAGGTTCCTCAAACATTATCTGATGAAATAAAATCCATTTCGGTCATATGTCATTGTAAATAGTCATTTTATTTTTGTGTCGAGTCAGTAGGTTAGCAGAAAATTGGAGCCCGAAGTGAAGGCCCTGAGTTTATGCTGAGTCTTTTAGAAGTTGTGTCGATAGGTTTAGGTTGATATTTGTTTTTCATATTACAGTGTCGAATAGTCGAAATAAGGCCCAATGGTCAGGAACCTAGTCTATTGTTCTTTGCTACCTCGTGGGGAGGATAACATCCCCATTGGATCCAACTGTTAGCACTGCCATTTTCCTTTCAATTAGAGTCAGTTTTTTAGTTGAGTTATGGACCATGTGTCAAAACATGTGAATTCATGTATGTAACAATGAAGGGGTCGAAGTCAACAAGTGGTCAGTTGGCCCTTGGAAATGGGAAGGGATGTCAGAGTCGAAACATAAGTAAATGGTACGGTTATGTTGTTCCCAAAGAGTCGGGCCCTGTTAAAAGTTAGTCTCTATGTGCCCTAGGTCGAGTCAAGTAGTTAATGGAAGTCACATTGGTAAGTGATGTAACTATTATCAGTTCCTTATGAAGGCCGAAGGAATGAAAAATAGCGGTGTTTGTATCATGTATTCCCTGCAACCCTTATCACATGTACCTTACATGTGGGGATGTGTTATGGAAAATATGCAATTCGATTAGAAACATCTAATCTCCATGAATTTAGTGTTCCTTGGCATGATTCCTCCTTCAGCATGATATTTATAAATCACATAGGTTATGCACCCCTTTTATTCACGAAATCAGATTCATGCTCTATCTGTAAGCTTTCTCGCAGGCCCAGGTCGATCGAATTCTCCATCTCGGGCATTTGTCGAATCCACTGCTGCAAGATAAATACTGGTCGCACCATGGTGACCTCCTAAAACATAAGGAAGGATGGCCGAAGTGGCAGAATCACTAGGCTTGAGCCCCAAAGCGACCGGGATTCGTTCTCACTCACAACAAGCATCCTCGAGGATACAAAGGGAGTTTTCCCTTTACCCGCAGGAATGATGACATCACACCGTGCAAAACCTCGAGTGGAAGGACCTACGTAGGAAGGAAGGATAGTAGAATCCCTATCTCCCCAACAATAGATACCTCAAATAAGGGGCAGAGCAAATAATAATAAGGAAGCTGGGAAACCCAAATGCCAAACGAGCCACGCGCAAGATCGTTTGTTGAAAAATTACTTATGCACGTTGTTCGGATGGAGCCTATGGAAGGTACAAGCCGAGAAAGTAGGAGCAGAACGAGGAGGATGGATGTCGTGGGTAAAAATGATTAAGATCCATCTTAGCAGTTGAAGTAGGCGAAACTAGCTATCACAGAACTTTACCAGGAAAACATGGAGTTGAGACAACAACTAGCGACAAAGACCATTGAAGCGTCAACATTGCAAGGGCACGAAGGGAACATGATGTGGCTCAAAAGATAGCTCTTAGAGGCACATGATACAATCATACAGCTACCCAAAGCACAAAGTCTATAAGAGGAAAGGTATGTATATCATTCCAGAGAACATGAAGCGGCCAAGGAGAAAGCCTACGCATATCTCACCAGCGAACATAAGAAACAAGATTAACTAAATTTGTTCTCGTATCCTCAAACAGAGGGAAAATATTGACAGTTTTGAAGGAGGCATCACCCTAATACATTTTTTCATTTTGATAATAGCCATGACAGTCAACAACCACTTGTCGTGCATATTCCCCCAACAAATGAGCATGCGACAGAAATTAAAGTCGTTACAACAAATAGTGGGACTCTGATGAACACTTGTCCATTCAGATATCTGATGAAAGGAAAGTATTGACACATCACTCTCTCATGACGAGACTTGATCGATAACTGAATCCCTGTGGTGGATTACAAATAGTCATGATGTAGCCAGATGTATTTGTTGTCTATTTTTGGAAAAGCGTCATGCGAAGAGTCTTTTAACGTAGAACAGTCAGTTTCCTAGTTTTTAGAGATATTATTTAGAAGATCAGGGTAGCCCAAGTGGAGCCCTCGCCTATATATTTGATCTTTTCAATGTAATCCAGGTTGGTTGGAAAAATTAGTATAGACAGTGACTATTGTATGTAGTTTGAGCTCAATCAAAATTTAATGCAAAAGTCCTGAAGCTTTGATGAAAAGATTCTAATTGTAGCAGTTGGATGTATTTTTTTCCTTTCCTTTCGTATGTACTTCTTTTTTTATTTATTCATATATTTTTTTGTCTAAATCAGAATGAAATTTTGAACCTGTGGATTCGTTGTGCAGTGCCCCTTGTTCGCGCCATTTAGATAAAATGTATTTCCTCTAAATTTAACTCTGAGTTCATCCTTAGCAGTGCTCTGAGTTGCTTCTTTTGTTTTCTATTCACCACACACAACGATTTTAAACTGAAGATTGTTTCTCGCTTAGCCTTTGTCCTCTCAAGCTCAGTCACTGAGTAATTTGTTTCCATCGTTTTCTTAAATCGAATCCATAGCCCAAAGTCTTACTCTTTTGCGCCAATAGAACCAAAACTTATTATCTGACAATGTTAAATCTAGACGATAGTTTAAAGCCATATCCTATATCGAGACAAAGTCTCCCGAGAGAGCCCTCTCCAGGTCCGAAAGGCTAGTTTCGGGTCTCAAAGTTGGTTGAAATAGTTACCTCTATCGTTTGTTTATCAGTCGAGCATATTTACAGAGAGATAACATTCTAGCACCGTTGTTGGGGACGAAATTAAATAGATTTTCCCTGGGAGAATGACTAATGTTGTAGTTTGACCCCTGAGGGTAACAGAGGGACAAACATATGTACCAGCTAAAAACCTTTACCCAGGCGACTCCATTCAAAAATACCAGTAGCTCCAAGTAACACGGTTCAGGAAACCTAGCTCCGAGGACGATCTAAACCAGAGCAAAGCTTGACCCAAACCCTGTAGAACCTATCTACGACCCCAAGAAAATTATGCGTAGAACTAGAGAGAAAGCATTGGACCCGTTCTATTGTCTGGACAGAAGCCTATCCTTACCCAAAGATGGAGCGCAAAGTATTGACAATCTTGAGTTTGACGCATTCTTTGAACAAACCCTATTCATGTCCAAGTCAGAAACCAGCTTGGACAAGATAGTTTTTGACCAGAAGAGATTTTAAGCCCTAGTGTCTAAAAATATCCATCAAGTCCCCAACCCTCCTAGAGCCATGGCTGCCAGATTCACCCCCTTCATTCTACCAGTCCAACTGCATGATTTGCCCCAAAATTATAGCAAGAGGATTAAGCTCTATGATGTTGAAGGGAAATTTTCAGCCCAGAAACATCTAGATTGGTTCAAAAATATCGTCAACCTGGAGGAGGTGGACTATGCAAACGCGAAAATGAGGTTGTTCGCACAAAGTTTTGCGGGGGAGGTGAGGAAGTGGTTCAAATCCCTACAACTTGCAAGTATTCGAGACTTCGCTGCATTCGATATGACCTTAATTTCCAAATGGGGAGAAAAGAAGAATCCCTTGCAGTTGTTGACGCAGTATAATAATATGAAGATGGCACCGGAGGAAACGGTGCAAGAATTCTCAGCCCATTTCATGATATTTTATAACTCAATCCCTGCAAAAGTTCAGCCACCTGTTGGGGCCACGCAGCTGTGATATGCAAACTCTTTCGACAACAATTTCTCTCTACTTCTGAGAGAAAGAAAATCAGCAAATATAGACGCAATGATGAGCGGCGTAATCGAAGTCAAGGTAAATATGATGGCGTCAGGGAAGATCAAACACAGATTCAACAGAGGCGATAAGAAACCCCAGGGAGATGCACAACCATTGACATCTCGATCCTCAGACGAAAATTTTGACTTGATGATGGAGAAACTGATGGAGAGAATGTTTGTGGGAAACAAACCTGTTGTCTAAGAACAGAACGACCCCCAGAAAAAAAATCAAAACCTTAAAAGGAGCCAAGTTCCTCAAATCAGATAAAGGGAACAAAGGGAGCAAAGAGATCAAGGCGACCAGAAGACAAGGCCTCCATTCCAAAACAACTACGCATATGAAGACTTCGATCATATGTTCAAAGACCATATGCATTATTGCGATGACAAGAACCCACGCGTGTTTTTAACAAAGGGAGAACATGATCAGTACATGAGAAAACGACGATTTTGTGTTGGATACATATGATGCATGGTTTGGAGAAACAAATGACACACTGTCCTGGGAAATGGAAGAGTTCATAAAGGGTTATCGGAATGCCATCATGTAGTTTCAAAAGAAATATAACCTCAGGAGCAAGGAAGCATCTACCGAGCCTCAATAGACAAATCCCATAAGAAAGCCTCCAGCGGACACCCCTTCCACGAGCAGATCGAATCCGGACAACCTGACCAAGGATGCAGCTGAAAGGGCGAAGTCAAAGGAGGAGGCCCAAAGGAAAGTGCAAGAAACAAGATGAGAAGCGGGTGGAAAAGAGGTAGTAAAATCATTTCCTCCTTTTAACTTTGATCATGAAATGGATAAAATCAAAATCTTGGTCCCGTTCAACGTGTTAGCGTATCCTTTTTTCTTTCCATTTAGAGTCAGTTTTAAGTCACGTTGTTACCCATGCATCCAAACATGTGAAGTTAAGTACGTTAAAAAGGAAAAAGTCTAAATCGGTGAGTGGTCAGTTGGCCCTTGGAAATGGGAAGGGGTGTCAGAGTCAAAACATGCGTAAGTGGTACGAGTATGTCTTTTCCAAAGAGTCAGGTCCTGTTAAGAAAACAGTGTCTACGTACCCCAGGTCGATTCAAGTAGTTAATGGAAGTCACATTGGCAAGTGCCACAGCTATTATCAGTTCATCATGAAGGCCGAGGGACTGAAAAATCATTGTGTTCGTATCATGCATGGCCTGGAAGCCTTATTACCTGTATTCTACATGCGGGGATGTGCCATGGAAAATCTCCAATTTGATTCAAAACATCACGTCGCCATGAATTTCTTGTTCTCCAGCATGATTCCTCTTTTTTCCCGACTAGTTAAAAATTTCAGATGCTCGGCACCCATTTCATTCGTGAAACCAGGTCCGCACTTTATTTACAATTTCCCTTGCCAGTCCAAGTTGATAAAAATTTCCTCCCTGTGCGTTTACCGGATACACCGCACGCAGAATACACACTGGTCGCACCATGATGAACTCCCAAAGCATAAGGAAAGGCATGTGGAGCAGAAAAATTTCTAGGTCGAAGCCCCAAAACGACTGAGAGTCTTTCTCACCTACAGTAGGCATTCCCAAGGATGTGAAAGGAGTTATTCCTTTACCCACAGAGACAATCAGATCAAACCGCGTGGAACTTGAAGTGAAAGAACTTATACAGGGAGGGAATACATTAGAATCCGGATCTCTCCAACAAAAAATACCTCGGAGAAGGGGCAGGCCAAGGAAGATCAAGGATGTTGGGGAAACTCAACTTTCAGAAGAGTTGTGTGCCAGATCAGTGGCCGAAGAGATACTCATGCACGTCATTCGGCTAGAGCCTGCTGGAGGATCGAGCCGTGAAGGGAGGAGAAGAAAAAGGAAAAAGGATATCACAGGAGTGAATGATCAAGATCCATCTCAACAATTAAAGCAGGAAAAGCTGGCTATCACTGAACTTTATCAGGAAAACATGGAATTGAGGTGGAAACTAGCGACAAAGACTATGGAAGCGTTAGTAGCACAGGGTCTTGAAGGGAATGTGGCAAGGATAAAAAGACAGCTCAGAGAGGTGCAAGACACAATTGTACAGCTGCGAGAAGCACAGAGGCTGTGAGAGGAAAGGCACACAAAGCACTCCAAGGAATGCAAAACGACCGAGAATGAGGCCCGCGCAGTTCTCGCCAACATGCAGAAAAAAAATTTTAGTTGGTGTTCGTCTCTGCATCCACAAACATAAGACAAATCTTGGTGATTTTTTAAGGACACGTTTCCCTAAAGCACTCTAACATTTGATAACGATTGTGAAAATCAAACAACCACTTGTCACGCATGTTTTTCCCAACAAATGAGCACGCAACAGAAATCAAAGCCATTATAGTAGATAGCGAGTTCCTGGCAGACACCTGTTCGCTCAGACATCTGATCGAAGGAAAAAAATGACACATCTTTTCCTTATATCGAGACCTGACCGATGATCAGATCCTCATGGAAAATTTGTGAACAATCATGTGTAAACAAATGTGATTATTGTCTATGTTTGGAAAGTGTCATGTGAAGAGTCTCCAATGCATACTACTCGGTTTCCTAGTTTTAAGGTTAGCAGTTAGAAAGCAGGGTAGCCCAAGCGACACCCTCAATTATATATTTCATCTTTTTGATGTAAGCCAGGTTGGTTGGAAAAATTGGTAGAGACAAAAACTATTGTATGTTTTGAGTTTCTTGACCGGAACTTAATGCAAAGGTCCTGTAACTTGATGAAAATATTCTCGTTGTAGCAGTCGGATGTATTGTGCCTCTTTCTTTTCATATGTTCTTTCTGTCATCTTTATTCATACCTTTTTCTGTCTATTTCAGAACGAATTTTGAACCTGTGGATTCATTGCGCAGTGCCCTTTGTTTGCGCCACTTAGGCAAAACATTTTCTTCTAAAAGATAACTCCGAATTCACCCGCAGTGGTGCTCCGAGTTACTTCTTGTATTTTTCTCCCGCCACACATTACGATTTTACACTAAAGATTGTTTCTCGCCTAGCCTTATCCTCTCAAGTTTATTCACTGAGTCATTTGTCTCTGTCATTTCCTCAAATCAACTCCATAGCCTAAGTCTTACTTTCTTGCACCAATATAACCATAACCCATTATATCAAAGGTGTTAAATCTAGCCACT
>CBVK0104159998.1:6128-17334 GCA_900067695.1 Picea abies
TATACAAAGGTCCATCAAATCAAACATTCACACATATTGATTTTTCCATAATCTCTTGGCCCATATAATTATATTTAAAAAACAAGGGGAAACAAGGGTGTTACATCTCCCCATGGGGATACATTATGTCTAACATACCCCTGATATAACATTTCTTTCAATTTCATTTTTAGCTCCACCAATTTAGGTGTGCTCATTCTATAAGGTAATTTAGACACAGGCACTGCTCGTAGCACAAGCTATATAGAGAAATCAATATCTCTCATGGAGGAAGTATTGGTATTTCCTCAGGAAATATATCTTTGTACTCATGGAGAACTATATGGTATTCAATCCTTGACTTATTTTCCTCTGTTGAATCTATCACATGTATAGAATATAATGGAAATCCTATAATGTATTTTTAGCTGCAATACTGAAATTTTTCTTATTGATATCAGCTACTAGATTCCTTGTAAGCTACTTTTATTTCCTTTATCATCTTCACATTCGAAGGTATTTTTGAAAAAATCTATTTTAGATTTATGGGATTCCAACTAGTCCATACCGATCAACATGTCATATGAACCTAATAATAATGTATTTAGTACTTCTTGAGTGTGCAGTCCATCAATCTCAAACTGGCATGCTTCTATTACCTTAATCCCTTTCCTCTTGGTTCATGTAGCTAGTTGAACCAACCATGACTTTGTATGTTTTATTTTCTATAAAACACATGCCTCAACAAATTTGGGTGAAACGTAACTAAGGTTATAAATAGAGTCATTTAAAATTGAAATAGAGCAATTGGAAAGTATACCTTCTATCTCCACCATTGAATCTTGGTGGTTTTCTTGTCAATTTTTGACACCTGCATATATCTGAGGTACACTTCTATATACATCATCAATATTAGTAGCCTCCTAGAAATTGTAAATTATCCTATTATTATTATGCCTAGTCTATATACATCATCAATATTAGTCGCCTCCTAGAAATTGTAAATTATCCTATTATTATTATGCCTATGAGGGAAGTCTCTTAACATGTGTTCTTCTCCACAACCCCAAAATTTTAGTGGTCCTTTCTTTTGTTCTTCTTCTTTTTCCTTTGTGGATTATCTTAATTTATTCCCACTTTGAGCAGGATAATTTTCCTGATGCGTGATTTTAGTAGGGTAACTGGAATGGGCACTCCTTATTGGATTCTTGTACCAGGATGACTCAAATCCCTTCTTCTTAAATATAGGTTGATCCTTCTTTTTCCAATCCTTGTGAGGTTCCTACATATTCTTTGACTGATCATAGCAATACTTGGAATTTTAGATGGTGTCATCAAGTGTCTTAGGTTCACCAAATTCAATTCTATCTTGAAAGGATTATGGAAATCCACTAAGAAATCATTGTATCTTTAACTTCCCATATTTAATATATTGCACATACCTCAACTATTATATGAACCTTTTTACATATTCATCCATGGTGAGATGTCCAGACTTTTGTTCATGGAAATATCTAATCTTTCCATCATAATATCTCTCTGACATATATGCCTTCTTGAAATATTTCTCAAACTACTTCCAGTTCAAATCCTTTTCATCGATCCCTTTTACATTCTTAAGGTCTTCCCACCATATGGAATACCCTCCAATTAAATTAAAGTTGTCCACTATTTCTTTCATGTTTCCCGAGTAATTGTGTACTCAGAAATACTTCTTCAGTCCTAATAGTCATGCCTAGAATTCTTCACCCTTATTGAATTCTCCATCAAATGTGGGTGGTTTTACCTTTCTAAATTCCTTAGTTGTGGAAATTTTGGAGTGTTTCTTCCTCATTTTCCTATAAGTACTTGAACTAGTCTCATCACTGGAAAAACCTTCAAAAGTAGTATCCCTCTCACTAGAGGAATCTATTGAAAAGTTCTTATCAGATAGGTCCTTCTTAGCATCTCTATGCCTTTTATTTGGGGAAATTTTCCATGTCTTGATCAATTTTGTCCCATCCTTTTGGATTTTGGATAAACTTTGTAGCTTCTTGGAGTGAAATATCCTTATATTATTAGTAGATGGCCCTTTCTACAAATGCTTCTGTATTTCAAAAAGGGTTTTCTGTAATACTACATTAATTTCTATCTTCTTCTCTTAGGATTTAATGCGTTTCTCATTATCATCCATATAGCTTTAGAAACCAGCCTTCAAGATTCTCACTATATCTTCCAAGTATGGAGGAGTTTCTATGGCCCTCCTCTCATCTCATTCCTTATCTTTGATATGTGAGGTTTATTCAATACCGCATTTTACCAGTCTATTGTTGCCACTTTCTTCACTTCATTGAGTATTCTAAGTGTTGAAACAAAAGGTCATTGTTAGCTAATCATATAATTGAAAGACACACAATTGTTGGGCCTTTATAAGGTTCTCATTGTCCTATGATAGTCCCAAAATCAAGACTTTATTTCTATTGTCATTCATACTCAAAATATGATGTTAGTGATCATTAGAATAATTAAATTTTTCTGTAGGAACCATTCTAGTTTACACAAGGTAATAGAAACAGTTTTATGCTGTAAAATTCTAAAAGGAATATATAGTCCTTATTTTCAAGAAACTTGTGTACTTGATATGTAACATTTTTAATGAAAAAATATTTTTCCAACAAGTTATTCGTGGCTCTATCATACAAGTTTTATGATTACTCTCTATCCCATTTAGGCCTAGAGTTTGAACTATGCTTTGATACCATTCTGTAACAAAAATGACCCCCTAACCCTCATTAGGCTAGTGGAGCATACCAAATTTATCCTTTTAACTATCGTTCAAAATCTAAATCTAATCTCGTAGATTGATTTTTCTCCTCAAGATCTTTCCAATGACTGTAACTATGCTAAAATTTGAGCTTTGGTTAGAAAGATATGGCCTTCTAAATATTCTAAGGTATCACTCATAGGTGACATCATCCTATCCACATGGAATATAGGTGGATCCACTCTGCATGTTCAGTTGACATGGATATATTATTAAAACTTTGGGCATAGAACTTTAGTATTTCAAAGCCCACATCACTATCAATTTCTCAATTATTACCATTCTCTAGCTTTTTTATGATATAAAGGTTGCAAGACTATCAGGACTACCCCATCAGATAATTCCCTTTGGAAAAAACTATTTTCCCAGTTCATTGATCTTCCCAAATTTTGAATCCCTCAACACTATCAGGCTCCCTCCATTGGAATTTTCCCATTGGGTAAAACTATCCCGATCATGATCCCTCGCAAGACTACCTGAATTGCACAACCAGAGTGTTGAATTAACCCATTTCACATCTCTTCTCAAATTCCAAAAATCACTAGGCTATCGGGCTTGTTCTTTCAAGCTCACTCCCTCGAAAATATTTTCCCAAACTAGGACTTCTGAATATTATATCCCAAATAGACCCTCTCTACCACTAATCTCCTATCGATGGTCAATATCTAATATCGATGCCCGACATATGGTCAACATTTACCCTTGGAACTAGGTTGATCCTTGTCGACCTTTATCATTGAAAAATACGAGTTCCACATGTACTCGACTACCACATGGTGATATTTGACTCATCTACCCCTTTCTAATGTGTACCCAATGATGGGTCTCCATATTCCACCAAGATGATGTGGAACTTACATCACCATTTGTTGACATGGAATTCTCTTCCACACTTGACCCTTCTAAGGGAACATTCTCTTCCAATAGATCAGACGGTGGGTGATTTCTCTGACCAACGGTCCAAATCACTGCATGTTCCTAAAATGCACAATATTTAATAGGGTTACATGAATCTTACATATCTAATGGCCAATGTTTTTTCAATCCAACAACCCATATCCATTTCAAGTTTGAAGGTATTCACTAGTTAACTCAATCGAACACACCTCTTTGGAACACAAAGTCACTCCTGGAATTTTCTAATGGATCCTTTCAAACCCACTTTCTCAGAAGATCTAAAAGATGAGACCTTTCTGATTTAACAAACGACATTCATTTCAAGCTTAAATTTGTGTGACAATTAATCGGTTAGACTAATAATTTTAGAAATGCAAGGTTACCATGAGACTCTCTAAATGAATCCTTTTGAACATTCTTTCCCTGAAGCATCTATTAGCAGAGATAGACCATGATTGATGGTCCTCATTCCTTTAGGTTCTAAAAGTACTCAAACTTTAATGACTCTTCTCATGTCCTAAATTTACCATGGATGGACACATGTCCTTTCTTTGTGGCATCCACCTTCCACTACATGGGTTAAGGTTCCACTGTAAGGTTCTATCACCAGGATTAAATGCATAAAAAATTATCCCAACTTTATGTTCTCACTCCAAAATCCTTTACAAATTTTCATTGAATCCTCTCTTATCTCTAAAAACTAGATAAGGGTTCTGATAGGTATAGGTTCCCACATCAGGGTTTTTTCCTCATAGTTCCACATCTAAGTTCTTGTGCCCGAGAATTCTACAAAAATGAAACTCCAGGTATCAGTCATCTCGACAATTTTGGATTTTTAGATTTCCTACTAGATAATTACACTAACATATAGAAAGAAAGAAAGATACAATCGCCTATAAATTATACAATTGGATTTCAAAGGTTGAATAGAGCAAACTCTCAATTTAACTTTACCATGGAAAGAATTCAAAATCTATAGATTCAAAGGGAAAATCATTCCTATTTAAATGAACTCCTACTCCATTCATACCATTCACAATGTTGTATGCTATTGGACACAAGATTCCTGAGAATATATCCAAAATAAGATAACCAACATAACATTATCCAATATACAAGGAATTACAAGACTAAACATGCATTCCACCCTACTCATGAAACATAGAACTTCATGAATTGAAAAACATGCATAATCATTCAAACGTTTGAACATATAAGACATAAGTAACTACTTATTTTCTTGTAATTTTCGACCAGACCAAATTGACTGAGGATGTGCACTTTTCCACCCAACCATAGGATTTGTTGCATTATTCTCTCCACAACAGGCCATCCCCATGTGAGACCATTATACCACTAGGAAAGTTAGTTTTCTTAAGCTATATTGGGTTGAGTATTAAGGACACTCTCCTTCACAAAAAGTAAAAAACATGAATTCCCTTTCACCCACCAAGTAACTACTTCCAAGATTTGTTCCATTTTCATTCTCATCTGGATAACCTATACACATGATATTCCCTTCCCTGCTATACAGTCCCTCAAATCCCTCCTCTCTCAGTGTGGGTTTCCTATTCCATAGGCATTGGAGTTTTGGCCCTTCTTCCAAGCTGAGTTGGGCTTTCTTTCGGCTCAAAGTTCAACAACTATATATACTCTGCCAATATTTTCTCCTCTCCTCTAGTTCCACCTCATCTCTTCTCTTGAGTACTCTCTTCTTCCCCATGCTAGGATTCTCTTCTTTCTCCAGAAGGTTCATGACTACTCTTTTGTGTGTCACGGGAGTTCATGGGTCAATCCTTGAAAATGAGGTGGGTACTATGTTGTACCCTAGATAATAATCCTTAGTTTCTTCTAGCTAGTCTCTCATACTTCCATTCATGGTGGGTGGCTGGTTTCCAAACTACCAACTCCCTTCATTATCTGAATTTTGAAAAAGGTGAAAGATAATTTTTTTTATTAAAATATGAATTTTGCAAAAAAGGGCACTAGGCTCTTATGCAAGGTAATCCTCCCCCACTCACTGGTTTCCACTCATAGTATCATGGTCTATATTGACACTTCTTCCTTCATTCAATTTTCCAACAATATTTTCATTAACTAATTATATTTACATAGTTTGAATATGTCTATTCTAGTCTTATAATAGACAAATATCCCTGTCGCAACTCACAGAGACCTTAATTCATACTTATGATTGTAGACTGGGGTAAAACATGGTGTTACAATAGATACAAACCTTAAATCATATGAATTCCACATGTCCAAGTTTTCAATCATATTAAGGCTGGACAATATAGCCATCCTTCAACTAGATGAAATCCTCTAGGTAGAAAGACATCTTAGGGCCAAGGCCCTTGTGGTGGGAATGTAGGTAAACTAAATTGTCCTCCAAGGGGAGCCTAAGAAGGGTTTATTGATCCTTCCTCTCGATTAATAATCTCATTTAGGGGAATATTGAATAATTTATTATTGATATTTCCTCTAGATTATCATTCTCATCAAGTGTAGGACCTTAGTAGGGAACGGTCAAGTGACCCTTTCTTAAGTTGGTAGGTTTACAATCAATGTAAAATTTTTATTATTAATTTTTATTATCATAGGGAAGGATCATCCAACCCTTCCTTTATATTAATATTATCATCCAAGGGGATCTCGATGAAGGTTCAATCTATCCTTCCTATAGATTAATATTTTTCATTGAGGGGGGAGCTTGAAGAAGGGTTATATGATGTTTCCTCTAGATTGGTATTCTTGTTGGGGGGAGTTTGAAGAAGGGTTAAATGATCCTTCCTAAAGATAATATTTTTCCCATTTATATATATTTGATATTCCTGATGTATATTATCTTATGGAAGGGTTGGCCAACACTTCCTCTACACTATTATTCTTGTCAAGGGGGAGATTGAAGAGGGGTTTATTGACCCTCAATTGACCCTAGTAATCGTTTCCATGGGGAGCGTGGTTAAGATATGTATGAACCTTTTTTATGATCCTATTCCTTAAATATGATAAAAATTCAATGAATATAGTCCACTTCGAGTGGGAAACCTCCTTTTACAATATATCCAATTCAAAATACAAGATGAAATGCTTATACAAATTATTCTCCTTTAGTCTAAATAGGAGATAAAGTAAGTGTGATGTAACCTACCAATAATACAAACTAATCATAAATAATAAAATAATAATAAATTAGTGTTAGGTCCTTAACATAGCCCCTCTCTTTTTAAAGAAGATTTCCCCTCAAAGATTTTAATTAAGAGTGTTTCTTCATGAAGTACTCATTTTCCCATGCAGATTCTTTTGAGTTCCACTTGATTGGGTACTCCATAATGTTCTATTTCATAGAGATATATAATTATTATCTATAACTTTTTTGGTTCAAGAATCAACTTCCCTTCTTCACCTAATTCTGGAAACTTTGTCTGCACAGACATAGTTTGTCCCAATTTTTTTTAAGGAAGGATACATGAAAAATATTATGAATGCGAGAAGAAGGAAAATATGACTCATATGCCACTTTTCCAATCTTGCAAATAATATTGTAGGGTCCATAACATTTTGGACCTAATTTCTTAATCATGTTTGAGAGTAGATTGTTTATAAGGTTGCAGTCTCAAAAATACCCAATCACCCTCATCAAATTGTATTTCATATTGATTAATTGGGTTAGTTGTCATTGATGTCAATGCTTGAATCAATTCCGGTAGAGAATTACAGTAGCGCAAAGGTATGGGTAAGGGACCCGAGTTTTTTTGAGGTATAAAGGCATGAAGATCAGTGAATATGTAGGTAAGACTATTCTATATGGATAATACACGTCATTCCATTTTCTTTGATATGTGGAACACTACGTGGTTCCTCATGGTTAGTGAGATATGGCCTTGTGAAGTTGTAGGACCCCCAAGAGTATTCTAGAAGCCCCTAGAAGGTCAACAAGAAGTCAATTATTCTAGAAAGTATTCAAGAAGATTCATAGTCAATGTGGTTGCAAGGAGAAATTAATTAAATAATAAATTTGACAAAGTGGTTTAAGTGGACAAAGTGGCTAAGTGGAAAAATTTGGCTAAGTGGACAAAGTGGCTAAGTGGACAAAGTGTCCAAGTGGACAAAGTGGTTAAGTGGATACTTCTAGAGGAAGCTACTTGGAGAGTATAAATAAGAGAGAAAGGGTCTCCAATTAGCACCCAATTGATCTTATTGAATATATAGAAGTGATTGAGATAACCAAAATATATCTAAGGATAATTGTAGAGGGAAGGTGAAGTAAAGAAGGCTAAAATTCAAGGGAGGATAAAGTCTTTTGATGATGCTTTTTAAGGTGTTATGGGTAAAAATGTCATAACTTATTCGTAACATATCCAAATTTAGTGATACCAAATGAATTGGTTAGCATATAGTCTATAGTATTTTGTGTACCATTTTCAGATCCATGCAAGAAATATTCTGCGCATGGCATGCTCTGCAAGTTATCTCTCTAGAATAAGCCAAAATTCAACAAGGTTTGCCAATTTTTCTATAACTCCTTTTTCTAGGGGGTTCCAAGTAGTGGAACCTGAAGGAATTATAGAGAATACATTGAAGAACATTGTGTACCATTCTCATACCTTCACTCACTACATATTTGACAGATCATGTTATGAAAGTGACATATTCATTTTCTACATTTGGAACTTATATTTCATGGCGATAGGACGGGGCAAGGATAGGTGGTTGTAGCCACCTCCCGATTGTATCTGGATAACATATGGGTTTGTAGACTCATTTTGGTTGTAGCCTGAAAATATAGGGAGTCAGAGCCTCATTCCAGTTGCACCTGGAGAAAAAAGGAATTTGGTGCTTCCAATGAATTTAATTATTAAAGACATATAAGAAAAATCATTATGTGGTTTTCTCCCACATTGGGTTTCCACATAAAAATACTGGTTTACTATGCATGTGTATGATTTTTCATTGTTTATGGTTTATTTACTCAACACTTATTGAATGATAATTTTATATTCATCATAAAGATAAATAACACTTACATACTATGGTTAAAAGTATTAAAATGATCTATTAAGGATTCACTCCCCCTCTTTGTAATCTAACAATTGATATGAGAGTAGGTTCCTTTAGAAATCAGTTTAACCACTAAAAGGTAGATCATGGAGAGAAAAATTATGTATAAAAATGGAATACCACAGTTTGATGGACAAAACTATACATTTTGGAGCAGAAGGATGAAAAAATATGTATAGGCATAGGGATTTGAGGTTTGGCAATCAGTTGTAGATGGATATAAAGAACTAGAAGTTCCTCCAACAAATGACAATAGAAGGAAACTGTGTCTAAATCATTCAAAAGACACAAATGCACTTTTGAATGGTATTTGTGATTCAATATATGTCAAAGGTATGCATTGTAGCTCTTCTAAAGAGAATTGGGAAAAAATTTAGAATATATATGAAAGAGATGCAAAATTCAAGGCAACAAAGCTTCAAACTTACAAAGGTCAATTTGAATAGCTAAATATGAAGGAAGATCAAAATATTTCAACTTACTTCTTATGAGTTGATGACACAATGAATGAAATCATAGGATTGGGAGAAGAAGTTGATGAATATATAAGTACTAATATCTCTTCCAATGAGATCTTATCCTAATATCTCAACACTAGAAGAAAGAGTAGATTTGGATTCAATAAGCATGGATGAACTGCATGGAATTTTCATAGCTTATGAAATGATAACCGAACAGGAGAATCCAGGTACAAAAGAAAAAACCTTCAAAGATTCCAAGAAGTCAAAGAAAAAGGAAAAATAATATAGCAACAACAATGACATCTCAGAGGATGATGAAGAAGTAGCCAACCTTGTCACAAAACTGAAAAAGGGAATTGGTGGCAGATATAAAGGTAATCTTCCATTGATTTGTTTTAATTGTGATGGTGTTGGTCATTTTTCTAACAGATTTCATCATAAGAAAAAGAAAATAAATGATGAAGATGATTCAAATAGAAAACAAACATGGAAAAGAACCAAAAAGAAAGTCTTCAAGAAAAAATTTTGCACCAAAGAAGACATGATTCAAATAGAAAACAAACATATAAAGGCAAAAGAACCAAAAATAAATTCTTCAAGAAAAGTTTTTGCACCAAAGAAGACAACTCCTCATCAGATAAAGATGATGTCAGGGAAAGTGAGATAGAAAGATTTTTATTCATGGAAATAGAATATTCTAATAAAGAATGCATCGAAGAATAATATGAAGAGGGAAAATTTGACTACAAAGAAGAATTGGTAGGTGTTATAGAAGTTATAAAAAAAGAAATGAAGAGAAACAAGAAGCTTCAAGCAGAACTAGACTAGAAAGAAGACACTCAATAACTAGAGAAGATGATCACAAAGTTGAAGGTTCAAATAGAATAATACAAAAGAATTGAAGAATCACTCAAATAATAGTTGGAAGAAAAGTACATAATCATTGGAAATTTGGAAGCAAAGATTGTTACATTGAGAAAATACCTTCAACAGAAAAACATGCAGAATAGATCAAAGGTTTTGGATAATATTATCAATAGTCAGAGGACACATAATGACAAGGCCAGGATAGGATACAATCAGACAGAAAGGGGCTTAAGCTCCAAAGATACATATCAAGAAACAAAACCAAGAAGCTAGACAGTTAGAGGAGACAAGAAGTTTTACAGGGAAGATAACAAGGACACTCCTCCACATGGAAGATTCAAATTTCAGAATTTCTGACAATCAAAAACAAGCATGCCTCAAGAAGAAGAAGGATTCACAAGAGTAACTCATTTCATAATATCCTCAACTCCAAGGTATCAAACTATATTCTTTGGTTTATTTTATTTTTGGACATAAAGTTGTAAATTGCAGAGCTAATAGCAGGAACAAAAACAACTTTGAAATTCATGCACAAAATGGTTATCCAAGAAGGCCTAATGAAACATAGAGAAGAAGCTAAAACAAGTTTGAATCATTGAGCACTAAAGTGGAATTATACAAGTGCAAAAACTTTGGATACATGGCCAAAGATTTTAGAATGAAAGTCGCTCCTAGAGAATCACAACAGAATAAAAATAGTCATAGACAGGAACCTCAACAAAGAATATGGATAAGAAAGAAGAATCAGTTTAACAATGAAGAAGGCACACTTTCTCTACAAGATAAACACAAGAAACATGGTTGGTATGTTTACAGTGGCTTCTCAAAGCACATGACATGTGATGAAGACAGGTTTCTTACATTGAGAAAGGAAAGAGATGGATCGTTCTCCTTTGAAAACAATGACTCAACTAGAATCATTGGAAAGGGAACAATCATAATTGGAAACAAGAATACCAAAGAAAAAAATGTTCTACTAGTGGAACATATGAAACATAACATTGTAAGTGTAATTCAAATGTGTGACCAAGGACACAAACTTATGTTTGATTCATAGAAGTGTGATATAAGAAAATCAGGATCAATAAAATTGATTGCAACAACTGCAAGAACTTCAAGAAACATATATGTATTAAGT
>CBVK0104160003.1:954-25789 GCA_900067695.1 Picea abies
TGGTGCTAGAGAAAACAGAGAGTTGGTGCTCTCAGCAAGTTGCAGCTTGCTAAATAGAGGTTGTAGCCTCATTATGAGTTGGTTCTCATATGTATGATAATGTAAAGAATGTAATTATTACTTATCATATAAAGAAAAAGAGGTTTTTACCCTGTATGGGTTTCCTTGGAAAATATCTGTCTCTGTGTTTCTCATATATGTGACTGATGTTGAATGTGCCTGTGTTTATTTCTCTACATTATTGTGATCATCATTTAGTGTTTCTGCAAAGAGTTTTTTTTTTTTAAAGTAGCATAATTGTTTAAGCTCAGTAACAACTGATTCACCCCCCCCTCTCAGTTGTCTAACAGCATATGCTCTAGAAAAATGGTTGAATCTGCTAAAAGGTTATTACTCTATCCAAAATATTTCCAATGGTGAAAATATCACCTTTGCGCTCCTTAAATCCCTTACCCATGTCAAATCTTGGTGGGAAGTTTACTGGGAGAGGTACATTGTAGATGAATCTACACTATTTGGGAGAGAACCCACTTGGGCATCCTTTGTAGATTCCCTAAAGGAGGAGTTCTACCCTATCGAAAACTATGATGAACAATACATGATATGGAAAACTTTGTGCCAGAAAAGAGACCAGATGGTGTCGGAGTACACAAACATCTTTCATACCTTGCGCTCAAGTATGGGTATCAAATACTCTGAGCAAAACATGGTTTTGAAGTACCGCAGTGGTCTACATGGGTACATCCAAACAATGATGGATTTCTTAGACATATCCTCATTGGGAGATTCTTATTGATATGCATTCAAAATTGAGTAGAAATTCAAGAAGCAGAGTAAGTGGGAGAAGAATGGAAAAGGAAACTCTAACTCACAGAATGAAGGATAGAGCAAGGAAGGCCAACCTCAAGAGATCCAGTCCCATATGAAGGAAAAGAAGGGTAACGAAAAGTCTAAGAAAGACACCAGAAAGTGGTGTGAGTTCCACAACAACCCTTGGCACAACATTGATGAATTTCACTCAATACAATCATTGGTGGATGAGCTCAAAGACAAAGAGATGAACCCTGGATTAGATCCTGATTCAGAAAATAATAAAAGGAGATAAATCATTGATGCATAACCCACTGCTACTATCACAATTGGAAAAATCCAACCAAATGAGGATCTTGAGGAGGGGGAGAAATGCTTCCATTCACAGATGTGGGTGAAGGGGACCCCACTACATTTTATTGTTGATAGTGGAAGCCAAAATAACATCATCTCAACAGAGGTTGTCAAGCAGTTGTATTTTCCAACAACACCATGCCCGCAACCATACAACATCGGATGGCTTTACCAGGGTCAATATCTTTGTGTCAGCCAGTAGTGTTACCTGTCCTACGACATCAATCCCTTCAAGGATGAGGTATTGTGTGATGTTTACCCATTGGAAGTCTATGATGTTCTATTAGGTCATCCATATATGTGGAGGGGTCATGTTCTTTATGAGTATCGACCCCATAGTATCATTATTACTCTGGGGGGTCATCTATAAAAGATACTAGAGGTATTTCTGACTATTGTCCCACCAAAAAAATGCCACAAAGTAATCTCTAATATTAAAAAGTTTAGCCTCTTCACAATCCAATCATAAGGTGAATAGAAGGACACTACAATGACTGCAACCTCATCCCAAGACCATTTTATGTAGCAGAGGTAGATCAACAAGATTGTAGAAGAGTAACAATATGTTCTTGTTGCACCTATGGGGATGCCTCCACACTACCCAGTCAAGAAAGGTTATAATAGAAACCTCCATACTCTTCATGCTGCATATTCACCGATAGAGTCCCCCCACACTTAGGTAGACCATGCAACTAGATTGGTCGAATGGATCCAACCCCTCCAACAATAGGTTCATGAAAACCTCCAACAAGATAAGCAAGATAGCTTCTTCAACAAGGCAACTAGTGCACCAATCTTCGGATTTAGCAGAAGTATCCCTATCTCCCAAGGAAACTTTATGTAATGGGGACCATTGCTTCCTAAAGGTGGAATAAATATCCATATGGATCTCAGTGGCCACCCACCATTTCCACTGAATCACCATTTTGAGCCTATGGTTTTGATAAACCATGATATTCACCATTTTGATGGGGAATGGAATGTAATTTCATCTTCATTTGTTAATTACAGACATCATTTCCTAGTGGTCTTATGTACATTCCTACAACATAGCGTTAATGCACTAGATTCCATTAGAACTCCACGGTTAAGTGTGCTTATGCTACAATAGTACTAGGATGGGTGACCGCAGAAGAAGTCCTAGTGTTTTACATGCCTATGGCATTTTATAAACTTTGTCCAATTTATCCCACATGAATCATGGGAATTGTTCTCCTCTCACTCTCTCGTATATAATTGAGGTGAAGGAGGCCCTTTAAGCATGCAATGGATTGTGATGTAAAGATTGTTGCGAATGAAGCATAGTTAACATATCTTTCTTCTCAAAGATAGGATACCCCATTCTAACAACTTTTTTCTACAATGATTTTCTCTCTTTTTCATTAATAGAAGTTGGATTTCACAATGTTTATGTGTTCTTTGCATTATCTCTGTGTATTTCTTTGTTATATATCGGTTATATTGTTGTCTTCATGTCATTCTAAAAACAATCTGGATTAGCAAGGGTCTCCCATTAGCACCCTTTTGAGCATATTGAATATCTACAAGTGACTGAGGTAACCAAAGGAGATATAAGAAAAAATTCAGAGGGAAGGTGAAGTAAAGAAGGCAAAAATTCAAAGGAGGATAAAGTCTTTTCATGATGATTTATAAGGTGTTCTAGGTAAAAACATCATAACCTCTTCATAACATATCCAAATTCAATGAGACCAAATGAATTTTGTAGAGTACAATATGTAGTATTTTATCTACCATTTTCATATCCATGCAACAAATATTCTGTGTGTGGCATGCTCTACATGTTCACTCTCTAGAATAAGCCAAAATTCAACAAGGTCTGCCAATGTTTCTATAACTCCTTTTCTAGGAGATTCCAAGCAGTGAAACTTGTAAAAATTGCAGACAAGACACTGAATAACATTGTGTACCATTTTTAGTCCTTCACTCACTACAAATTTGATAGAACAAGTTCTGACAGTGACATAGTCATTTTCTACATTTGGAAATTATATTTCATGGTGGTAGGATGGGGCAAGGATAGGTGGTTTTATCCACCTTTGGTTGTATCTAGAGAACATAGGGGGTTGTAGCCTCCTTATTTTTGTAGCCAGAGAATTGGGGAGTTGGAGCTTCCCTCATGTTGTATCCTGAAAATATAGGGGGGTCAGAGCCTCCTTCCAGTAGCAGCTGGAGAACAAAGGAACTTGGTGCTTCCAATGAATGTAATTTTTAAATATATATAAGAAAAATCATTCTGTTTTTTTCTCCCGCATTGGGTTTCCACGTAAAAATACCGGTGTATTGTGCATGTGTATGATTTTTCATTATTTATGGTTTATTTACTCTACACTTATTGGATGATAAAGTTATGTTGATCATTGTTGGCATAGGGGCAGACCCAGGGTTCAACGCTACAAGAGCACACCAACACAACCCTAACTACCGACCCTTTTGGCAACACCTGTGAAGCAGAAGAAGTCTCACCCGAGGTAGAGGCATGGGTGGTTGCAGGACTCAAGTGTCTGCAAACTTAGCTGGGACATGGATCTGTGATTATATCACTTACAGAGCACTTAGCATCGATCATTTATCAATATTCAACCCTTATTATACTTCGCAGATAGCACAGAGCATCGCAACATTCACTTAGATCTAAGGTATCTTAGTACTTAGCAATAGTAAAACAGATCAGATCCAACAGATCAACACTAAGCATCTTCATACATATCAGATCTACTATTCATACACATATAATAAGCACAAAGCATAAATAGATCTATCTAAGTATATCAAATCACTTAGCAAAAGAAGAGATAAGCACATGAAGACAAGGCACAAAGCATAACACACTGATTTACATGGTTCACCACCACCCTGGGGCTACATCCACCAAATCTTCTTCTTTATTATCGTCGACCAAGTGGTTACAAGAACATAGTTGTAGAAACCCTTACTTCGCATAGGATAGAAGATCTGTGCAGCTCACTAGATCCTTCTTCCTTCCCTTTCAACACAAATCCTTCTATATCTTCACACAGAGACTTGCACTAAGCTCTACAAGTCTATACAAAATGCATAAAACTCTCAATCACACAGATCCCTTATTGGCACTTAGCCTATATCACTTAGATACAATACCATACCACTCTCCTCTTACATTTCCTATCCTTCTATTTATACATACAAAATGGGCCTAAACATGGGTGAACCCATAGGCCAACATCCCTTTCCCATTACATATTCCCAAAACCCAAAAAGGGACCCAAAAGTGGGCAGAGATTCTACAATCTCCGCTTTGTCTGAAGCTCCATCTTCAACATCCTGTCGAAGTCCCAAAAATGGTCAAATGTGACCAAATGTTCCCAAAACTTGGTTAAGGGCCAACATTCCCCCAACACTCACCTGTGACTCGTCTCGAGTCACTTTGGTCTGAGAAATGCTGCCTCAAACACCTTGATATTGGCTTGAGCTGCTTCGACCTATTGTAGTGCTACTGCCTCTTTCTCAGTGAACTCCTAGATGAGTGTGTCATTGGCTAGTCCTTCTAGGCATTGTTTTGTTGTGATGATAATCTATCCTAGCTTGACTCCTTGGCTTTCAACTTCAGTGAATAGTTGGCATGCCTTCTCTTGCACTGGTTGAATTCATTGAGAGACTTCCATCACTTTGGTCTGGATCATGTGGATCTGTTGCTAGGTAGTGCATTGATCTGGAAACCTCTTCATTCTTTCGACTGGTGACAAGGCCTTCAGCTACACTTGTAACATATCTGCATGTTGCTTTGCTTCTTGGAGTTGTGACTCCAATGCTTTTAAATCTGGATTCTCCGTGAGTTTTTCATAAGTCTGAGTGCTCCTATAGCTCAGATGCTTGCATTCCAAAGAAAGGTATTTTATTCTACCAACTGCATAGGAGTAGTTTCCTCTCTTAGGTCTTTGATTTCTTAAGGAGTCTTGGGCATAGTGTGATGTTCCAGGTCTATGATGCACTGCTAAAGTTGTTAGATCACTTGTTCAAGTTATGCCACCTACTGTGGAATTCATTCCTCATCTCTCACTTCTATGATGGTCACAGAGAGAAGTTCTTTGTTGACCAGTTCCTTTACTTCTATCTTCTCTATGATCAACTGGTCCTTGCTCTATTGTAGCTCTGCTTTCTCTTTGTCCCACTATACTTGAAGAGAAAGTTTTTCTCATTCAGAAGCACTACGTTGCTCGACAAGTACTCCCTGTACCTTTGTCAAATATTGGATGGCTTGTGTTATTTCTTTCTGAGCTCATCAAAGGTGAGCTTCAAATTTATCGACAATCTGGTGCAATTAGGTTGGATCATCTCCTGGTTCTACTTTTCCTATTGTCAGAGGCACAATGGAGACTGCGTGGCTAGACTAGAGTGCCTACTGCACTCCTTGGAGTTCAATCTCGATGAAATTATACATCTACTCCTGCTTCTCCTCCTTCTTCTCTAATACTTCCTGTGAATCATCATTCACAACTGCAATGATGAAATTAAAATCATCTAATGTGAGGGTAGTCTGCATCTTGGTTATAGGGGTTCTAGGTTTCTTCCGAGAGGAAGACTTCAGAGGTGAAACCTTCCTTTTCTTTGATGAATCCTCTTCGTCCCTAGGCAATGGTACTTCTCCTTTCTATTGTTCAATATCTTCTCCTTCTATCTCTTCGCCATCATCCCCTTCATTTGGTGAAATGGACGTATTCCTCACAGATGTGTTGTTTATATACTAAACTTCTGCAGGATTCTTTGTCTTACTAGGTCTGGGTGTATCCTGCGCATCTTTCGAGCTGTCTACATTGGAAAACTCTATAGGGTTGGCTAGAATGAGAAGGTTCGTCGACCATTCCTTAGTGATTTTGTCTAAGTATTCCTCTGTAAGTTTGTAATAGGACTGTAACTATTTCTTATGCTCATTAGTGTGTGTTGTTATATAAATGAAGTGGCGGTCTACCCTGAACTTCATTAAGGGCCAAAACCTATGGAGGGTATTCGGGGTCATCCGAGGTTCAGACTGGATAGCTTGTTTCAACTGGTTGTAGTAGGTATGGAAGACAACATTGGATTGCCACTGCTTGTTCATATCATTGGAGTACCACAAGGTACTGAACTTCACAGCCAAAGGTTCGAAGGGATCGATGTCAGGGAAGGTCGCACCTTCTGAAATTTCCTATGTAATGAATGTGATTAGTATGAGAATCTAGCTAAAGTGAAACTCATGCCCTTGGTCTTGCACTTCTCTACAATCAATCTCTAGCTGGTTTAAAAGGTACTGCACCTAATTCATTTGTAGTCCCTCCACACACTTTCTTGCAAGGTCAACTATGAATCCATTCACTTGGGTGGGCTAGTTCTTGTGAACTATCTTGCCTGCGATCAGCTGGCATACAAGGCACACTACGCCATTCTGGATAGAGGTTACCTTGTAACCTCATGTTCCCTTCTCGACATCGCCATAATTTTCTTTGATTCTCTGCACTAATTCTTGGTCTAAGGTCTTTCCAGGGTAAAAATCCTATGGGTCAGGGCCCTGCATGCTCAACCCTATGATCTGATTGATCAAGGTTGGATCCACAGTGATGCAACGGTTCAACCATAAGTAGCCTTCGTGCTAGTAGGATAACAACAATTTCATGCATGAGTTTACTTCCTGGTGTCATCCAAAGTGTGGGATATTCATAACATTAATAAGTGTGGACTGTGCAAGGTTCTGGGTCCATGGTTGTGGGATAATATTTGAATTCTTTCCTTTACTCCTGGTCATATACTTATATGAGGTGAGCATGTTGTAAGCCTTCCTGTCACCAAGGTTGAAGTCACTGAACTTCAAGGTTGCGAGCTTATCTTGATAAGCTCGAACTGCATGTATCCCTTTTGGGAGGTATGCTGTGACCAAAGCATAGTCAAAATATCTGGGCACACTGTCCCGGTTGATGGCGCCGCTTAGAGGGGGTAGGTAGGTAGGTAGAATGCTCAAAATCATATTGGCATTCGTGATATTGTCTCTATGCTTTGTTCTCGTCTATGTCATGATTATGGAAGTTCCTACTTCATGAGAAGTCGATGGAGAAGCTTGGACTCCTCCTGTTGATGATGCTTGCACACCTACAAACATCCTCCTTTCTGACATGACTTTCTCGTTCCTGAGATCAGTGAGTACTTCCTTTGCAGATTCTTCAAGTGCGCTAAGCTCTTCAGACATACACGCTCAGGGTTAATATCAATGTTACAATGATATTAGATGTTTCATAGGGATGAACGAAAAGGATGCAATGATCACTGTATACACTTTCTAATATATAGACTTCAAATTATCAGTTAGCAAAAGTGTTCTTCGTGCATGGTGCGATGAGATAAGTAGGAAATATTGGCAACGGTTTTCTTTGCAACGGGTATGAGCCTCACTAATTCATCTTCTATCCATTATGGCATGGACCAATGGTTTGGTGATGAGCCATCAATGTTTTTCCATATGTTCAGAGTGGCAGTCGAATGGATATATCGACCTCTAATGGCTATATTGCTTCGCCATGGTGAAGTGGCCTATATTGTTGTTCTGATATCTCTACAAAGTTCAAATTATGCAAGTTTTCCTTCTGCAAGGATCCCTCTAGAATCTTCTGTAACTTTTCAATCTTAGCCTTCTTCTTACCCAACTTTCTAGTCTTCTTCCCTGTGAGCTTTTTCAAGGTGGTTCTTTTCCCATTCTGATTCTTATTTTCCTTGGACATAGTCACTTCATGTTGTTGAGATTCTTTCCAAGGAGTCAGGGGTAATACCTCTTCTATATCTGAGACAGATACTTCCACCTTCTATGAGTCTTCTAATTCTCTTGCAGTTTTGACATCTAGGCTTCTAGTGTCAAATAGCTTCGATCTGTTCTCCTATTCTTCAATCAACTGCGCGATCCTTCTGGTCATGAAATCTTTTAACTCTTGTCTCTATTGTTCCAAAAACCTCTTCTTCTTCCTTCTTTCTGGCTTGATCTCTTTCAATCTAAGGTTTTCCAAGTAACATAGTAAACGGGGCGTTGTCCTCAATAAATTTAATAATTTAAAAGACTTCCTTTGTCGAAGTTCCATTGACTACCATAGGTATCTGATCGAGATTTCCACATAACATCATCAGTTTTCCTCTGAATAGTCATATCCCTCCTAATGAAGGGGTCATATCAGGCTTCCCTATAGCTTCCCAAGTTCTATCTGGCATAATGTTCACTTGTGTTTCTTCATCAAGGATAGAGTTAATGTCGAAGTCTCCTATTCTTGCTTCAGTGCATTCTTTTTCTTTGAAAATCTATGATATTTTAACATACCGGTGGTCATTCAGGGTGTCTTTCATTTGCATCAATACCTTCTCTGATTCTTGCTGTGGTTCTGCCTCTTCTGGATCTACCTTAGGGTTCTCCTGATTCAAATTCTTTTCTTCCAGCCTAGCAACCATTCTAGGGAAATCCAATACATCATGGTCCATAGATTTGCAACAAAGACAACTGGATCTTCCACTAGGGAATTCCTTAGCTAGATCACCTAGTTTTCTGCAACTGTAACATAGCTTTAATCCTCTCTTTCTTTTAAATTTTCCCCAACTTCTTATGTACTGCGCACTAGGATCGTGGTAGATAGTCTGCAAAAAATTCTCTCTAGGATCCTGCATCCATTTGTTAGTCCAAACATTCTTTCTATGCATAGGTATAACATATCTATCACTATTCTTATTAGATCTACTCATATCAAACCTTCTTTCATCTATCAATGCTCTAGTTTCCAATATAGGACAAAATCTATTAAACATACCTAGATCCATACCTTAGAAAAAAAAATCCACTTATCTTACTTCTACGGAGCACAAAGCTTCTAGATCTAATACCTTTTAACTATTCTTACCTTTATTAGAGCATAGATCTTACGGATCTTACCTCTTTTTTGTATATCTGATCTCTTTTCTTCAGAAACTTCCACTTTTACCTTTCTTAGAGCACAAAGCGTTCAGATCTTGCTTCTTTTCTTCAAATCTATCCTTCCTTTCTTGGCACAAAGCTTCACGGGTCAAGTAAAAATTTGTGCACTAGGGAAACATATCTACACACAAAGCTTCCACAGTTTCCAATTGAATCATCGCACAAAGATTCTTTTCCCTTAGTTCCTATCAATCACAGATTTAGGTCCCAGCAACAGAACCACTTGTTGGCATAGGAGTAGACCCAAGGTTCAACGCTACAAGAGAGAACCAACAAAACCCTAACTACCGACCCTTTCGGCAACACCTGTGAAGCAGATGAAGTCTCACCCAAGGTAGAGGTAGGGGTGGTTGCAGGTGTCTTCAACCTTAGTTAGGACACAGATATGTGATTATATCACTTACAGAGCACTTAGCATCGATCATTTATCAATATTCAACCCTTATTATACTTCGCAGATAACACAAAGCATCTCAACATTCACTTAGATATAAGGTATCTTAGTACTTAGCAATAGTAAAATAGATCAGATCCAGTAGATCAACACTAAGCATCTTCATACATATTAGATCTACTATTCATACACATCTAATAAGCACAAATTATAAATAGATCTATCTAAGTATATCAAATCACTTAGCAAAAGTAGATATAAGCACATCAAGACAAGGCACAAAGAATAACACATAGATTTATGTGGTTCACCCCCACCCTGGGGCTACGTACACCAATTCTTCTTCTTTATTATCGTCGACCAAGCGGTTACAAGAACAGAGCCATAGAAACCCTTACTTCGCATAGGACATAAGATCTGCGTATCTCGCTAGATCCTTATTCCTTCCCTTTCAACACAAAGCCTTTTATATCTTCACATAGATACTTGCACTAAGCTCTGCAATTATATATAGAATGCGCAAAACTCTCGATCACACAGATCCCTTCTTGGCACTTACCCTATATCACTTAGATACAATACCATATGAATCTCCTCTTACATTTCCTATCCTTCTATTTATACATACAAAATGGGCCTAAACATGGGTGAACCAATGAGCTGACATGGATTTCCCATTAAATATTCCCAAAAGCCAAAAAGGGACCCAAAAGTGGGCCGAGATTCTGCAATCTCCGCTTCATCTGGCACTCCATCTTCGACAAGCTATCGAAGTCCCAAAAATGGTCAAATATGACCAAGTGTTCCCAAAACTTGGTCAAGGTCCAACAATCATAAATATAAATAACACTTACATATTGTGGTTAAAAGGATTAAAAAAAATCTATTATTGATTCACCCCCCTCTCAGTAATCCAATATTTCACTTAGACGTTGATCTTCTTGTTGCTTCATCCTATTTTGTTCCATTAAAATGTTTTCCTTAAGAATTTTCAATATTTGTTTAGTCTTCTCCATATGTGACTCTATTGCCTCCACTTTGGAATGCTATTACAAAATGTATGAGATACTAGGAGTTGGATATCCATAAAGGGAATAAAATGGGGACATCTTAGTAGATATGTTATATGTGGTATTATTCCATCATTCTACTAGAGGAAGCCATTTCATCCATTGAGATTTCTTGTTTGAATAATATCAACATAGATAACCCTCTAAACATTTGTTAACTATTTCTATTTGACCATCTATTTTTGGATGATATGCTAAGCTCATAGCTAGTGGTGTTCCACTCATCTTCTATAATTATTTCCAAAATATTCCTATGAATTTTGGATCTCTATCACTTACTATTACTTTAGGAAATCCACGAAGTCTATGAATTTACTTCATGAACATTTTCTCTACTTGAATTGTCGTATATGTACTTTGAATTCCACAAAAATGTGCATATTTTGTGAGTCTATCCACAACCACAAAAATGGAATCCTTACCCTATGATTTTGGTAATTTTGTAATGAAATCCATTGATATGTCTTCCCATATTTGATTAGGTATGTGTAAAGGATGAAGTAAACCTAGATATTTTACTATTTATGCTTTATTTAATTGGAAAACCTAACATTCTCTTACAAAAATTTTAATGCATTTCTTCATTCCTCCCCAAAATAAATATTTTATAATCCTTTGATATGTTTTAAGGAACCATGAATGTCCTTCCATTCGATAATAATGAGAATCCCTTAATATTCATTTCTTCAAATTTGATTGAGGTAATAAAAATATGCATCCCTTGTACCGGAGAATATCTATCTTCCACTTCCATTGTTCCATAGAGTTCATCCTGTAAATGTGTTGAACCTACACAAAATAGATATAGATAAATAGTCGTGAATAATGAATAATTTACACATGAAATACTTTGTATAACTCAATGAGTGTGCACTGGAGGAGAACCAATGCACCATAGTGGTGGTATAGAGTGATATAACCACACACCAATAGTTACAGGAGTGAACTACCACCTAGTCTAGTCTCTCAGGAAGTTACGAGAGTGAATTGCCACTTAGTCTAGTCTCTTAGGAAGTTACGGGAGTGAGCTGCCACCTAGTTGAGTTAACTAGTAAAGTAATCTTCAGTTAACTGACTAAGAAAAGAGTAGTGAGGAGTTAAATCATGGAATCAAAGGTAATGTGCCAGTTTGGTGATGATACCAAGGCAAGGTCAAATTATCACGATGATGATCCCAATGTTGCATGGTGACAAAACCATTGCAGCATCTAAACTCAACTCAACTAGTCAAATTGAAGTGTCAACTGAAAGAGAATATTCTCTAGGTGGAATATTCTCCTCTAAAATATAGGATATTGGATAATGAATAATTATGACTAATAAACAAGGAAAAACCTTAGGAAAACGAAATACTAGGTGTGTGTGAAGTAACTCCAACACCCCCCCTGAACATCACTATGGTGAAAATAAAGAATGGGTCCCGGCAACGAGGCCATGTTAGGTACTGAAATACAAAAGATAAACTGAAATAAAGTGAGGAAAGAGGGAAAACCTCATGGGAATCCCCCCCCCTCAAGGTACAATGTATGTAAAAATAAGAACTACAGTTGCTAGGAAATTGTGTCCTTCACTCCAAGATGACTTCGCAGAGAATGGAACTTCTACCCAGTGAAGGTCTTAGTGAAGATGTTTGTTGTATGTTATGCTGAAGGAAAGAACTATAATTAGATGATCCCTTCGTGTACTAAGTCTTGGATGTAGTGCATGTGGATATCGATGTGCTTCGTCCGTTGCCTCTGAACTGGATCTCTGTGAAACTTTAGAGTGCTCTGGTTGTCACACCAGATGACGATCGGTCGATGAAACTAAATACCCAATTCAGTGAGAAAATGTTGTAGCCACATAGCATGAATGGTTATTTTAACTACCCCTATGTACTCTTCCTCGGCTAAATATAGAGCAATGGCAACTTGCTTCTTGCTCGACCAATAGATAGGCCTGGAACCAAGGCTGAATGAGTAACCAGATGTGGATTTGTGATCAGTGCTATCGCCAGACTAGTCGGAATCAGTAAACCCAATGAGATATAAAGTATATTATGCTGCATAATTAATCCCAAAGGTGATGGTGTCCTATACGTATCGAAGGATATGCTTTGTAGTTTTCCAATGTATCTCATGCGGCTCCTGCATGAACCTGGAAACTGTGCCAACTACATATGAGAGGTCTGGTTTGGAGTGTGTGAGATACAAAAAGGTCCCCACTAGATATTTGTACAATGTGTTGTCAACTAGTGGATTCTCCCTACCATCCTCAAGTTTGACTCCTGATAGGAAATGATCCAGAGCATACTTGCAGTCTGTCATGTGAAATCTCTCAAGGAGATCTCATGCATACTTGGATTGAGACAGTTTGACACCTAATGCATCCTGACTAATCTCGAGTCCAAGGAAGAAGTGTAGTAGACCCATGTCCGTCATCAAAAACCTATCATGTAGAATCCTCTTAACTGCAGCAATCACTAAAGTCGAGCACCCAGTGATCAAAAAATCATCAACATATAGAACTAAAAGTAGAAGTGAATCATTTGTCCTAATCATGTATTAATTCAAGTATGATTTACAATGTACAAAGTTCTGTGACAACAAGTAGGAATACATATTGGCATGGCATGCCCTTGGAGCCTACTTGAGGCCATAAAGTGACTTCTTCAGTTGACAGACCAAATATGAGTCCTGCATAAATCCCTGGGGCTGCCCCATGTAGATCTCCTCAGAGAGATCAATGTGAATAAATTCATTTTTCACGTCCATATGATGGACTTACCATCCTTTGGTTGCCACAATGGAATGTGCCAATTGTATGGAATCCATCTTTGCTACTAGAGTAAAGGTCTCATCATTGTCAATACCATGAACCTACTGAAAGCCTTTGGAAAAAATCTTGGATTTGTATCTGCTAATCTGTCCATCTGTTGCACTCTTGGTCCTATAGACCCATCTGCATCTGAAAAGTTTCCTCCCAGAAGGAAGGGGAACCAGATCCCAAGTCTGGTCCTTGAGGAGGAAGTTGTACTCCTCCTGCATGGCAGATTCCCAAAAGGGATTTCCAGCAACCTGGCTATAAGACTATGGATTTGAAGACTAAACCAAGAAAATATGCCTGTAGGGAAATGGTTCAGTGGCAGAGAGTGCAAAAGGAGGCTCCTAAAAATCAAATCGATTCCTCCTAGTATTGGCTAGATCACCAATGAGATCCCTTGTAGACTGAAGAGTAATATGTGCCCACTTGGGCCTCTGCTCTGGCTCTGTAACTACATCTAGATTCTCTGAATCTACATCTGACTATATTGACTCTGAATCTGAATCATCTGAGTCCTCTGAATCAGAACTCTCATCTGAAGAATATTCACCATGTTCATGCTCATCATCTCGGATAGGTGAAATAATGAAGGTGTTTGCATGAAGCTGTTGAGGTGCATGCGAGATACTTTCCTCAAATTGGACACTTCACTCGATGATGAGCTAATCTAAGGAAATATCAATAAGCCTATACCCATTCACATCGTAGGGATATCCAACAAATATTCACTCATTTCTCTGTGGATCAAGTGCCTTCCTCTTTTTAGAGGGAATCTTGGCCCATGCATGTGAACCGAAAATGCAAAAGTGGGTCACCTTTGGTTTGAGGCTGCTCCAAGCCTCGTAGGGGATCTTATCCTTAACAGATCTATGGGGATATTTGTTTTGGATGTATGTTGCACAGTTAAATTCTTCGGCCCATAGTCTCTATGGTAGATACTTTGCATGCAACATGCAAGATGCCATCTCCTTTAGAGATCGATTTTTCCTCTTAGCAACTCTATTTTGCTGCAGAGTATAGGGAACTGTGTGCTACAACTGAATCCCTGCCTCATGGAAAATATTATGGATCTCATGATTTACATATTCTCCCATGTTATCAGTTAGGAGGAATTTGATATTCTTTCTGGACTATGTCTCAATCAAGGCTTTGAAATCTTTAAGGTGTTGAAAGACCTCGGATTTTTTACTAAGAAAGTAGATCCATGTAAAATGTGAGAAATAATCAACAAAAATGAGAACAAACCTCGCTTTGTTGATGGATGGATGCAGAAAAGGACCCATAAGTTCATTGTGGATTAGATCTAAAGGTGTGAAAGCTCGTTGAGAAAACATCCCTCACACACTCCCTTGGAGAAATGGATGTCTGGTAGACCATCAACCAATATTTTCTTGCTAAGTTGTTACATGTATCTAAACTTCAAATGTCCAAACCTTTCGTGCCATATCCTACTACTTTCATCAACATGAGTAAGTAGTAAAGTAGAATCAGGTTCAACGAATTCAGAAAATGTATGAAATCTAGACTGATGATTTAACTCACTGGTAGCAACCCTAGAGTTGGTTTCCATGTCATAGATGTCCACATAATTTGGTGTGAATATGACTTTATTTCCAGTGTCAGAATTCTTCATCTGATACATGGAGAGAAGGTTGAAAGAAAGTTTGGGAACGTGCAACACATTCTTGAAGCTTCCGTTGGTGAGTTCAATCCTTCCTTTGTTGGTGACTTCGACATAATATTTGTCCCCCATCAGAATAGGAGGACCTTTTCAAGCATCCACTGGACAATATACTTCTTTTGAGGCAGACATGTGATGTGATTCTGTTGAATTTATGATCCAAGCATCGGGAGAGGAGTTGATGGCAATCAACGCATGGCTAGAATTGTCTTCCTTGGAATTCAGATCTTCTGGATTCTTCTTCTTGTCACCCTCAGGGATGCAATCTCCAAGGTTGTTTTGCTGAAGTATTTGAGACATCATCTCTATCTTTTTTTCATACATGTGGATTCCTAATGGAATCCTTTGTGAAAGTACGTGCATTTCTCCCCTTTTCTTCCCTTTTCCCCTTTGGACCCGGAGGCATCGGTGAAGGGTTTTGTGTAACCTTCCTTCTTCAGATGTGCATGAGATTTCCATTTATATTTATCTTTATATTTATGATATTTGTGGCTTCCATCATGCACAGTGAGTGCATGCACCCTTGGGCCTTTTATTGTGCCCATGTTGATGAGCTTGGTTTTCTCTTGTGTCTTGGGCCTTTTATTGTGCCCATGTTGATGAGCTTGGTTTTCTCTTGTGTCAGGGATTCGATAAAGTCCTCAAGAGAAGGCATATTCAAGGTGGATCCAAAGGTGAATATGAAAGTATGAAATTTACATACGAATACAGAGAATTTAGTACCAATCTTGGAGAGAATGGGGAGAACAATTTGTTTCTCCTCCTTCAATTTATCAACCCTGCAAGCTTTGAGTTGTGACAATAAATCCTTGAATTTTGTAAAGAAATCTTGGATATTCTCGAAGATTTTTGGATCCGATGTGAGAAGATCCACATCTAGAATGTGTCCCCTCATCTCATCTTGTTTTCCAAAGGTCCCTTCCAAGGTGTTCCATGCTTCATTGGGAGTCTTACAGGAAGATATGTGAAAAAGGAGATCGGGAGAAATAAGACTGCAAATTGTTCTGAGTGCCTCATCCATGCAATTTAAGTACTTGGATTTTTCTATGGATTATGTTGGTTTTTTTTATCTATATTCAAGGTTAACCTATACAACCCTCTAGTTTAGATATGTATGGCTACTTTCTCCTTCCATGCAAAATAGTTGTAAGGTGTAAGAATTAATTCTTTTTGGAAATCCATCTTTCCGCCGTCTTCAATCTTTTTTACCTGCAAAACATTTCGGTGTATCTTTTACTTAGTAGTACATCAGCTCTGATACCATGTAAATGTATTGAACCTACATAAAATAGATCTAGATAAACAATAATACACACATTTGTAGAGAGAATTTGAGAAATAAGAAGAAGGAGAGAAAGAATGAAAGAATTCTCATTAATCATTGTGAATAATGAATAATTTACACATGATATGCATTGTATAAATCAATGAGTGAGAAATAGAGGAGAACCAATGTGTCATAGTGGTGGTATAGAGTGCTTTGGAAACACACCAGCAGTTATGGGAGTGAAATTTCACCCAGTGTAGTCTCTCAGGAAGTTACGAGAGTGAACTGCCACCTAGTTGAGTTAACTAGTCAACTAGTCTTTAGTTAACTGACTAAACAGAGAGTAGTAAGGAGTTAAATCATGGAATAAAGGGTAATGCACCATTCTAGTGATGATACCAAGGCAAGGTCTAATTATCATGGTGATGATCCCATGTTGCATGGTGACAAAACCAATGCAACATCTAAACTCAACTCAACTAGTCAAATTGAAGTGTCAACTGAAAGAGAATATTCTCCAAGTAGAATATTCTCCCCTAAAATATAGGAGATTGGATAATGACTAATTATGAATAATAAACTAGGAAAAAACTTAGGAAAAATAAATCCTAGGTGTGTGTGAAGTAACTCCAACATATCCCTTCCTTTATACAATGTATTTTCTATCTTATATTATTTTCATTTTTCCATTCATGGAAATCTTCTTCCAACCACACAGGAATGGAAGATGTAATGGAACATAAACTTGAAGCTTATTCTATTCTATAAAGGGCATTCGGGACCACATTTTCCTACCCAATTTTTAGATTATTTCAAAATCAAACCCTTGTGCATTTTTGCTACCCATTTTTGTTGCTCTTCTGATGAAAATATTTTATCCAAAAAGTAATTTAGAATATCATGGTATGTACCGACTTTAAAATGCCTCCCAATTAGATATTGTCACTATTTTTTTATTGCATGTAAAACTATTTCCATTTATTTTTCATACATAGATTTCACCAACTATTTTCCCTTTAATTGTATACTTTCAAAAGAATCATATTTTCTTTCTCCAATTCCTTGTCCAAATGCATCATGAATGTTTTACCAAAACCAGGTGTTTCCAATATTGGTGTAGAAGACATGACATATTTTAAAAGTGAGAATTCCAAGGTAGCTTGATGCAAGAGCATCATCGTCATATTTAATGAAGCTTAGTGGAAGATAAATCAACATCCAACACAACACTCTTTAAACTGGTTTGGATCCCAAGGAGAGCATGTCAATTTAATTTTGAGGCCATTGTAATTAAATATTCCATGAGATCTTCAAGCTAGAGCCATTGTATATGCTCCTATATAATGAATATTATCTTTAATTCATGTAGGATTGTACAGAGTTTGAGCTTTGACTCATATCTAAATTTTAATTGCTCATTTATTGTAATCAACATTAGTGGTATGAATATTTTAATTGTGATATGAAAGAACTAGAATAGTCTGGATGGAAGGCTCGAGAAGCCCCTTCATGTATAAATCAACGTATTCTATTCCAAGAAGAGGTTGTTGAATTTTGTCGAAACTTTTGTAAGATATTTTTGGAGAAATATAAAATAGAGGAAAATTGCTTTCAAATCTCAGAGACTGTGAATTTGTTTATCTCTGTGAATTGGATAAATGTTATGCTATTATCTATGTGTTTGTGTGTGTGTATCTAAATGTTTTGTTTAATGAGTTCTAAATGATGTTGTAAGTTTCAATTGTTTCTCTTATGAGAGTCACAGTGCAAGGAGTGCATAGTTAACGCAGATCACTGAACCCTCTATCGGGACCACATTTCACCCTTTCTAGTCTTCAGTTAACTGACTAAACAGAGAGTAGTGAGGATTTAAATCATGGAATAAAGGGTAATGCACCAGTCTGGTGATGATACCAAGGCAAGGTATAATTATCATGGTGATGATCCCATGTTGCATGGTGACAAAACCAATGCAACATCTAAACTCAACTCAACTAGTCAAAGTGAAGTGTTAACTGAAAGAGAATATTCTCCAGGTAGAATATTCTCACAAAAAATCAGGGTCCCACGTGAATTTTGAATCCTTGGCCAAAGCCTTTTTGGACTTTTTCAACTACCAATTCGTTGTGATCTTAGATTAAAACTTCTCTCTGAGTGCAAACAAACCTCAGCTATCCATATTGCCTACCACATCCACAAACGATGTCAGCGATGTATTTTATGTAAAGTAGAAACCACCAAAGAACAATGCCTCGACTGGTTTCTAAAATCACTTGTCTCTATACTTGCCAAAGATGTGGCATCCACCTTTCCTCAATTCGAAGAGGAAGCCATCAACAAGGCCCAACAGTTCAACCTTATCTATGATCAGTTAGGTTAATTATACACAGTGTTACTTGATGCACCCAGACCTGTACCATTTGGCCAGGACAAACTTGGAATGTCTCATGTTGCATATGGGTTGATTGGTACCACGACACACCACAACCCTTACAACCAACCACCACCTATGTATGGAGCACCTCAATATCTACAACCATATGGAGGACTATATTATTACCCTCCACCCCCTTACCAATAACCATATCATGTTTCTCTCTAACCACCCATGAGTGGACCCTCATCGGCACCCATGATGTGTCTAGCCTCTCAACCAAGTTTAGGTTCCCCTTCTACCTCAACATATAACCTAGGCACTAGTGAAAGTGCTTCACCTTCCTATGCACCCTACAGATCGTTGCCACAAAACAATCCATACTTTCCATTTTCTGGTCCCCCATAACTAGTGTCTCCTCCACATGGACAACCACATGTTAGTGTTACTTTTTTCAGCCCTCTCCCATTCAACAACTTCATACTTTTGAACAGTTGAATACAAAAAATCACCCCCATCAGTCGAATAATGCCAAGAAGAAAGGAAAAAATTGAAACAATAATAACCCAGGACCAGGTGGAAACAACCCCCAACAAAACCAACCCGTTGGGGGAAACCAAAATCAAGGTAACCAAAACCCATCCTTATCCTCGTTCAATCATATATTGTAATGGATATATCATTAAAAAACAATGAGTAAGTCATATAAATGTTGATTTCTCTTCTTGGATCGAGCAGTGAGGTTGTCCAAATAAGTGAGGGATGCGAGCAAGATCATGGAACACATAAGTCATGGCTCGTTGAAGCATAACACCTATGTTCTTGAGTCCAAAAGGCATGACACGATAAGAAAAAGTACCCCATGGGGTAGTAAATGCGGTTTTGTACTGATCTACTAGATGGATTTGGATTTGATTATAACCGGAGAACCCATCCATTAAGGACAAAGCCTCGTGGTTGGAATAGTTATCAATAATTTGGTCGATAAAAGGGGTTGGAAAGTTGTCCTTGGGATAGGCATGGTTGAGATCGTGAAATTCGGTGCAGACATGAATAGTGCCCTTTTTTTTGTTAATGGGGATGGGGTTGGAAACCCATGAGGTATACACAATGGAGTAAATGAACCCAACAACGCATAACTTGTCAATTTTGGCTTTGATAGCTGCCGCTTTGGATGCGTGAAGGGGCCACTTCTTTTGATGAAATGGGGTGACATATGACCATGTGACGATGCATCATGCAATGTTCAACTATAGAAGGATCGGGGCAGGGCATCTTTGTATTTGTAAGCTGTGAGATCCTCAAGGGATCATGCAGTGCCAATGGTGATTTCTTCTACGATTCTTGGTTTGATGGAAATGTCAATTTTGACAGTGGGGGGCGATATTGGCCATGTTTCCTTCTTCAAAAGCATATAGGGTCGGGATAGGTTTGTTGAACCAGTCTATATTCCCTGAAGGAATAAAATCCTTGGTTTTGATTGCACATATGGATTCTTGGCTAGGAGGGTGAAAGTTTTAATGTGAGAGAAAAAGTACTCGGTGATGGAGTGCATTCCACAGGCAATCGAGGGTAGTGAGTTCCTCTAGAATATCTTCATCGCAGTGGAAAGTGAAAGAATATAAGGGATCTGGGGAGGTGACAGGGGAAATTGTCAAAGTTTGATTGTCCTTAAGTGGTGAAGACAGAGAGGAGATATCACATATAGGGCGTGATGGCTCACTTGACATGAACCAAATGTCCAGACACTATGGATGATAGACTATGGTAGGGGGGAATATTTCCTATGGGAAATGAACCAGAGAATTGGGAGGATGTGGGGTAATATCCTCATACAGTCGATCTATGAACCATGGAGGGGTGGGAAGTGACTTAGGTTAAGGGGAGGTAAAATTGATATTATCTAAAGAGTGCAATACCAGTGGTGAGGTGATCGGATGTGGTTGTATAGGGGTTAAATGGTGACCCTGGTAGGAAACAATCAAAGGAGATAAGTATGTAAAGTGAGCAAGTGATTCAAAGAGAGTGCAAGGGCCTCTCATCCATTCGGGGACTAAGGAAGAGACATAATGAATTTTAGTGACGTGAGCACCAGAAAGTGGTGGTGGAGAGGGCTCTTACTGAGTTTTTTGGCATACTACAACTAGCATATGACAAAACTAAGGTAGATTTGGGTAATGATGAGTGTAGTGGCCATATTTTGAACAGAATACACAAGAAAATTTGGTTCACAAACCTTTATTGCCTACAATGGGGGACGTAGTAGTAGCACTAGGTGTGCTTGGTGAGGCAACAAATGATATGGTTGCTCGAGGGAGTTGGATCGGATTATGTAACTCGAGAAGAGTAGGAAATCTATTAGTGGGGTTTCCCTCTCTTTTGAATAGTGTGGAAGGAGGCTGAACTCAGGGAGGAAGTGGGGTTGTGGGCTCTTTATTCTTCCGTCTTCCAACAGTAGTGGAAGTGGTGCTAGAAGTTGGGGGTGAGGATGGTGTTGTTGGATCCTGTACTAGAATTTTCATCGGGATTCCCTCTAGCTGAAGAGGGAGAGATGGTTGAGGAACCATCGTGGGCACGTGCATATACCATACTGGGATAGAAAGCACCATGTTGGGAAGGGTAAGCATCTTGGCTACCTGAAATGCTTGAACTCTAGGTGGGGCATGGTTATTGGGTAAATTAGTAGATGCAGACATGAACTAATCCCCCTAGATCCACCTAGATCTAGAACAAAATGAGACGGAACAAGACGCTTTCCCAAAGTTGTGATCATTGAGTTTGCTACCAAAGGAGGAATAGATAACATACCTTATGAATCACTTCCTTATATCATTGTTGTCCCTGCTTCACTCCAGTTCTCTTGTGGAATCATATCTACAATAACACAAACCAACCAACATGAAAGCAGCAATAATAGAATTGAATAACAACCTAAACATGTGATAAAGGAATCATGTAATAAAATACTAATCATTTTATGGGAAAGAGACGTGCCACCATATTATATTAATGAAAAGTAGAAGATACAATTGAATTTCCTTGATGTTGCAAGTCCCATTTTAGCGGTCCTTTATTCCAACACACACATACACTTGCTCCAAAATTCACATGAAGAGAATCCACAAAATATTGATGGGTGAATGGTGGCCTCAAGCATCACTAGAAATAGGATCCTTCACACAGTCTTCAGCCTATTCTTTCATCAATTCTCTACTTAATCTTGCTTATCCTTTTCCATGAGACACCCATGATTATATAGGATAAAGTAAAGTGGTTAAAGGGATGAGGATGATCCCACCAAATAAAAAAAACCAACAGGATCACAACCATATGGATGCCACCTCACATTCTAGAAGATTCCCCTTCTATAAACTTCATGAAACCTCTTTCCTCTTTTATATTTGGAACACCACTGCACCCTACCTATATAGCAGCCTGTGGAAATCCTATGGACCAGCTATAGAGAAGCCTGCGAAAATCATAGATTTCCGCACTGTGTAATATATGAAGCCTACAGACCCTTTCTAAAAAGTAGTCTTATAGAGGAGGAAAGAAGTTTCTTTTCTCAGGCAAAAAGTCATGTTGGGAGCCTGAACACATGTTTTTGAAATCATCATTAGGGTGACCAAAATAATGTGTAACAAAATTCACCCCAAAGTATGAGGTTGGAACTCGTGACAGCCAAAATACTTTGTAAAAATGTGTGTGTGTGTTGGGAACAAGGAGTGCACCAATTGGGAACCTACAAACAACCAAGCATCTACACAATATTATACCATGTCTGAAGTAGGCATTCCCATGTTCAAACTATAAATGATTGAAATCATAAATATAAGTCATGGCCACCAATTATACACTATGGATCCATGTCATCAAGATTCTACATAGACACCAGGAATACACTGTGGATATTTGTATTGGAAAAATCAGATACTGACATAGCCACGAGATATACAAAGTGGATCTATGTGTTAATTCGAATCACAAAAAATCCATCGCAACTTGGATAAAAAATGATGAGGTCCAGGGTCTTCAATCCCATCGTCCATTAGTATGAATCTAGCCATGTGATTATAGGTGTTGAAGTCAAACATGGTTAGAAACCACTTGATTACCAGTCGTTAATGAAAATCATTAACAAGTGTGAGGGAAATCACCATTGATGTCAATGACTCCCAAGGTACAATAGTACAATCCAACGAGTGTGAATAGATGAGATGAAGTTAAACACTGGATGGAATCTCTTGATCAGGGTTCAATGATGTAAATCCACTATCAAAAGCGAAGAAACCTGCCATTCAGACATGTAGGCTCTAAGGTACTAAATAATTTATAAGTCTTGTCCCTAGATAATGAGCTGAATTCAACAGGAAAATACTCATCACATGAGGGCCTTGATGTATCCCCCATCAAATGACATGAAATAAATAACATATTTAGGGTAGAGAAAAGTACGAACATGATTTGAAACTAACACAAGGAAGGCTGACATGGTATACATTTGACAATTTCATATGGCCAAATTAATAGAGGGATTGGTTGAATTTCTCTTCAACATATGAATGGAACGACACTGGTCTTGGCAGCATTGACTCAAAGATGACCCAAGATATGAACTTCCAGAAAGTCATACAAGAGACAAATGGATTTCCCAACCCGAATTCAAATGATGAAGGGGGTGTTGTGTTCAAGAGAGAGGGGGTGCCATGTTCAAGAGTGACACTTACTGCCACTAACAAAAATACAGAGACACATCTCTTTCCCAAAATTTGCCCCACCATTTATGGCGAGTACGTCTTTATTTTTATGCAAGCTTGAGGAGGATAACATATGCTTGTTGATGTAAGCTCATCCTTTGGATGAGTCCCTCGAAGTATGTTTAACAAACCCTAAGAAGGAGTGGTTTGGTCCCATGTGGGTCTTTCGATGTTTGTTTAAGGAGTGAAAAGACAGAAAACTCAGGGGTTTTTCATATTTTGAGAGTCTGAAATACACTTAAAGAGAACTCTCCCAGTTCCTTTTTTGTAAAGTAGTTCGATAGGACTGAAAAAGTGATAAACTATTGCCCATCAAACGTTTTCTTCAAATACTTTTACGAGCGTGAAAAGAACAAGGTCTCTCAACAATCTTTTCATTTTTATGGAGTGCGAAAAGGTTACTCTGTAAGTTTCATTTTTTTTGTGTTACCATGATGAGTACGAAAAGATGACAAAAGTATACTCAGTTATGTTCTCAACGATTTTCGAGAACGAGAACGAACAAAGACTAAGCTCGATGTTTTTCTAAAAAACCCTAAAAAAGTAATCGTACATATGACGAAAAAGAAAAAGAAATCGCAAAAATTGTCCATACTTCATTGTTTGCAACCCTAGTCTGCCCATCTACGGAAAAAAAAACACTCACGAGACCATTAGGCTGGTAGGATTTTGAGAAAATATATTTAAATGATATAAAATATTTTTAGAAAAAGTAAAAAATCAGACAAATAGGGGTAAGAACTCGTTTTCACTATTTCATTTGTATTTGGTCAAAAACTTGTCTAAGAGCCCTTTTTTCACCTCATATTTTGGCAGTCAATTGTAGGGAGCACGGGTGATCATTCAATGAATGGTTTGCATGAAAACGGTGAGTACCTCATCTTCTTCCTTTTCAATGGTTCAAAATTCATTTTAATCAATTAAAAAATGAATTTTTGGGTCGTAGGCGTGCGCTGGGGCCGCCGCAGGTGCCCTATATTGGGGCCTACGAAAATCAAGGATTTCCACAGGAACCCAATGGTTCACCTGAGGAAACCACGATCTGTAACTAAAGCCTAGTTGCGGCGACTGAAAACCAAAATAGAAAATGATGCGTTGGACCAAAAAGAATTCCAAAAAATGATGATTGAAGGTGCTAACTTCTTTCTTTCATCTCCATGTAGGTATTTTGATTGAAAAAATGTTGGAGTGGAGAGAAAGAGAGAACGAATATGATGATGCAATGGATTTGAATTATCTGGGCACCATAAATTCCCTATGGCAGTGTGGTTTCTTAAAGTTCTTCAAGATTCAGGGCATGAGAGCCCAATTGAGACTGTTGGAATATTTGGTCCATATGCTCCTCAGCAGACCG
>CBVK0104160024.1:0-10124 GCA_900067695.1 Picea abies
CTCGGGTAAACAGTACCAGTCAGCGATTAGTGGAGGATATGATTTGGGTCATTACAATGCAGGACAGTAAGGTCAAGCTCTTAGATTAAAAAAGTAATTAATGAAGTAGGCTTCGATGGCTGAAATTGACAGAAAACGGTAAGAGTGGCCATATAAGGGTGTGGGTGTGTGAGAGAGCAGGATCACCGAAAGTTTGGGGTGTGGGGTAGCAAAGGAAGAAAAAACTGACGGGATTCTCTATATGGACAGGCTGGACAGCGGAGGACAATGAATTACCTAGAGTTTAGGATGTTAGATATTTTAGTTTCAACAGTACTTGAAAGTGAATAATACGGTTCTGTACTGCCCAGTTTTCTAACAAAATGGCGATTTCAGTTTCATTTGCATGTAAATGACCTCAATGCAACCTGTTGATTTGCATTGGAGGTGGTCTGCGATTGTCTTATTGTGACCGATGCCACCTATTCTTTGCATGAAAAAGATCACGGTGGGCTCCAGCAGTCCTGGAAACCCAGGAGATTTTGCCTGAGACAATCTCTTTCGTGTGAGAATTACGAGCGATTCAACAAAAGCGATGGCCAACAAGAAGAGCGATTCAACAATAGCGATGGCCGGCTCACCAAAGACTTTCCCTGAGCGATTCAGGGACAGCGATGACGAAGCCGAAAAGCAGAAAGGTACTTTGAATATCCAACCAAAGAATAAGCGATCCCGGTGACGGCGTGGGCGAAAAGCAGAGCAGTGCTTTCAATATCTAGCCCAAGAAAACTACACTTAGACTAAAACAACATCGCTACTTACAATAAAATAAATAAATAAGTAAAATAACATAGCTACTTTAAGTAGCTATATTGTTAAGTAATTAGTTAAGTAGCTATATTGTTTTATTTTTTTATTTTATAATTAATGAAATAACAAGAAAATGTTAAGTAGCATCAGCATATCATTACTTTATTTTAAAATGTTTGAAAGAAGAAAAAAACAAAACATCCACGCAACTTGCAAGTTGCGACCTTTTGTTTGTCGGGAGTCGGGACTGAGATGTTGATTAATAATTATCACTGACACACGCAACGTTCCATGACGCGATCAATCTTTACGATGAAAATTATAATATCCATCATATATCTGTGGGCACTGGCAAGCATTATTAATATTGTCAGTGAAGCATTAAATGCGTTAGCAATGAATACAGACACTGTACATATTCAGGAAAACGCTTGCGCGGGGGCGACCTCCTCCCCTCCTTTTCTGATCAGCCGGCTATGTTGAATTGAATGGTTCCTTCTCGCTTGCTTCCTTTCATTTGCACGTTCGTAACGTGTATCGCTATAAGACTGGTCAAATAGTAGAATTCACTCATGTCACTTCAAAATTGGTCAAATATTTTGGGCTAGAATTCATAAATATTTATCGACCTACCATCCCCGAGGGCATCTCTTCTATATATTCATTGATCTATCCATCCATGATCCATTCAGCTGCAAAAGATTGAGTTCAGTCTCAGCAAGCAACAATTAGCTTGTTTGGATATTTCCTCCCATCGGTGGAATAGAAATTATTTGGTCCAATCAATCGCATTGATATTCCTAGTTAAGTAGTGATTCAGTCAATCACTGATCATCTGCTGCTTCAATCGATTAATCCAAATGGAATATCGATCAATTGATCATCGTTCGTTTCTTCAGTTAGTTAATGTGGCAGTGTTAATACTAGCAGTGTTATATCCTCCTTTAATAGTAGCGAATGCGACAGGGTTAAAGGTGGGTTACTACCATCAGAGATGCCCTGAGGCCGAGGCAATTGTAAGTGCAGCTGTTGCCAAAGCTGTGAGAGCAAATCCTGGCGTTGCAGCTTCTCTCATCAGGATGCATTTCCATGACTGCTTTGTCAGAGTAAGTATCAACTGTTACACCTGCATGTTCACAATTTCAATTTCATACGATAATTAGGTAATTGATATGCTATGCTTGCAGGGTTGCGATGGATCAATCCTAATAGATTCCACGCCTGGAAATCAAGCGGAGAAAGACTCACCCGCAAACAATCCGAGTCTTCGTGGGTTCGAAGTAATTGACGAAGCGAAGTCGATGTTGGAAGCCAAATGTCCAAATGTCGTCTCTTGTGCAGATATCCTTGCTTTCGCTGCAAGAGATAGTGCCCACCAGGTGGGTGATTAATCCTCAATATTGTTATTGTTATCCTGGGTATCTATATATATTGCTGACATTGTATATTGGCGCAGGCTGGAGGATTAATTTGGGAAGTTGAAGCAGGACGAAGAGACGGGAGGATCTCTTTAGCATCAGACATCCCAGGGAATATACCTGCTCCACAATTCAATGTAAACCAACTCACGCAGAGTTTTGCTGCAAAACGTTTATCGCAGGAAGATATGGTCACTCTATCGGGTAGCTACTGTCTGTCTGCAACTTAGCTAATTACTATAATCATCCTTACTCGTCCATATTGAACTAAATCGAACGGGCGCCATTTCCTTATTAATTGTGGTTTAATATAATCTAATCTTTTTTCAGGGGCGCACTCTATTGGGGTTTCGCATTGTTCTTCATTCAGCGCAGACAGGCTCTACAATTTCAGTGGAACAGGTCATCAGGACCCCAGTATGGATACTAAATTGGCTTTTGTACTCAAAGCCAAATGCCCAAACCCTAATTCTAATTCAAACTCTGATCCCACCGTGCCTTTGGATTTGACACCCAGACGTTTAGACGAGAAATATTACTTGGATCTTCAAGCAAAGCGTGGAGTGTTGACCTCTGATCAAACATTGATGTCGAGTCCATCCACATCCAGAATGGTGAAAATCAACTCGAAGTATCCGTCCGTTTGGAGAAAGAAGTTTGGGAGAGCAATGGTGAAGATGGGCGCGACAGATGTGTTGACAGGGTCGCAGGGTGAGATCAGGAAGAATTGCCGCATCGTCAACTAATCAAACCAAAAGGGAAGCTGCTTGAATCTGCACGTACTAGAGCGGACTGACTTATTCCTCTTATTTATCGTATATCTTTGTTGCAAATAGGGTACAATTTCACCCAAGTTCGTAAGGATTTATGTAAAACATTTTTTATTTGTTAACTGTTCGATTTGATTTAGCATGTGGATTTGGGATGTGGATTTGCAATCGTAATAGAATTTATAACAATAATATTGGGTCTCCGCTGAGCTCGCCCAAGAGCAATTTAATATGATGTTGTTATTTGGATTTTTGAAATATACATTATTAGGACTGGTATACAATTGAAGTTTTCTGTGATTAAAAATTTTAAATTCTTAATCTATACAGTTTGGATACATGTGTATATAGTAAATAAGAAAGTGAATAAAATTTGAATTTAAATAATAATAACAATAATTAATATAAAATTTATTTTAATTTATTTTTAAGTTTTTATAAGTTTTTATAAATTTAAATATATATTTAATTTAAAATTAAAATAAATTTATATTATAATAAAAAATTTAATATTATTTTTATAATTTTAAAAGAATAATACTATAAAAATTATATACATTCAGGTTATACATAATTAACTATTTAAATTTACAAATCCAATATTTTTGAATAAAATTAAATAGAAAATTAAAACTATAACTATAAGTTTTATGATACTAATTTTATTATTTACATTGAGGGTATACATAATTAACTATTTAAATTTGCAAATTCAATATTTTTGAATAAAATTAAATAAAAAATATAGAAAATTAAAACTATAACTATAAGTTTTATGATATTATAGTTGTTGTTAATTTTCTTTTAAATTTTTTAAAAGCCAATAATAAATAAATGATACAAAATTTTCTATGATACTATAGCTTTTGTTAATTTTTTTAGACTACAAAATTTATAGTTTATTAAAAACTCATCACTAGGATATTAACTATATATTTCATGCACAACAACAAATTTGTATTCCTCCTTTCTGTGACAAACACTTTTTCATTAAATTGTTTCTCAAATAAAAATAAAAAATTAGTAGTGAACAATGAGAATTTTTAGATATTTATGAACCCTACAATTTCCATCAATGAGTGGATGACCATTGATATATAATAGGTTTTTCCTAAAAGAGTTTCTAGAAGCATAATCATTAATGAACATGACATATATGGAAATTATGTTATGCTTATGTAGCATCCCCAAACCTAAGCTAGGCAATGCCATACGAAAATTTCCAAACTTTGATTTAGTTCAAGAAAATGTTCAACATATGCACATAACTATGCAGAATAATAAAAAATAAGCATAAATAATATTATATAGGAAAAAACCATAACATAAATTCATAATTACAGACAAAATAATTTTAAAAAGCACATGATAGACACGTATCTTTTGCAAATAGAACACTAACTACGTACAGACTTCAGAATTTCCTCTCATCCTTAGACTTTGTTGCTCATAAACTCAACAACGTGTCACCCCTGAGCTAGGGCTAAAACTCCACCTAGGTAAAGAAATCCTAAACGAGGATAAGGTCTCTCAAATAGCAGAAAAGTTTAGTCTCAAGTGTCAACTCTAGCAGACAGAATAGAGTCCCTCATTCCCCATATGTTTGTCCCACCCTAGGAAGTGTGCCCCTTCTCTTCTCAACATTCCTTTGGCTGCCCCACTTCCCTTTTGGGGCTTTCAACAACAGACCAGACAAGAAGTCTCATAGCCCTGTAGTTGCAGCTTGGTACCTTGGGAATTAATTCCTAACATTTCTCTCACCTGGAGAGAATGCTCACGGGCCTTACAACCTACTTCTTTAATAACTCATGGGCATGACAACCCACCACTTCATCCCAATTCCTGGGTTATTGGTTTCCCACAACTTCGAAGCTTTCTGTGGTATAGGTAGAGGTGATGGTAGCAGCAAAGTACGAATGGTATGATAGAATAATAATAATGGAATAATGAATGAAATGATTGGAATAAATGAAATAAATTTCCCAATTATATGTGTATGTTCCCAACTTGGCACTTGTCATGTTGGGAACTACATAGACCCCTCACATAGACCCACCATGGACCCACCACATGGTGATGCGTTCCCCCTTAAAGACTTAGGATAAAATGAATATCCCATACTTTAGAAATTAGACTTTAGTAATATTAATAAACTATTAATTTGGGCTTAAACCCCCTTAGCTTAGCCCCTTTCCTAGAGTCTTAGCCCCACTTTCCCATTCTAGTGAAGTTTAGCCCCCCATACTCTTTTGTCTGGTTGGTCTGCAACAATGATGTGTTTTTATTAAAATATGAGTGTGATTACATAATACAAAGATAGACACACTATCATTTTATCTTCTGGTACTACATCCTAATAACGACATGATGCATGGATTTTTCGGGAATTTTATGAGAGTCATAACTTTTGACTCGGTTATCCATTTGGCATGCAATTTTACGAGGATTTGCATCTTGAATAGTTTACTTCCATGCTTATTGGATCTATGTAGTCAAACATCGTTTTGACACTTTTCTGGGGCTAAACTCCTTCGGCCTCAAATTGGGGTTTTAGTATTTTTACGAGAATATTTAATTTATCAATTATCTCTTAGTTTATGAACTTAATCAAAAAGTGAGTTGACAAATAATGTTTCTATAGTTATCTCTTATTTAGTGGTCAGTTTTAGATTCATGCGAGAATTTTCTAAATTTAGTTATTTTTCTAAAAAATAGTTGTTTCTTTAAAATTAGTTGTTTTCAAAAATACGAGATAGTAGTTATAAGGGTTTGAAATTACATTGTAATATTTAGGATGGAGAAGGAATAAAAGAGAGTTATTTTTACATTTTCATGTGTTTGCATGGTTTATTTGATCTTGTGAATAAATCTCGGGCTTTGGCTACATCACCACACAAACAATATGGCCTCAAAATACATATATACAAAGGCATTCTTCCCCAAAATTTCATGTCTCACAATCCTATATGTACATTTACATTTACATTATAATTAGGGTTTGGCCTAGGGGTATTACATTCCCCTCCCCCTTATTTATTCACTATCCTTAGTTCATTATATACACATGTAAAATCAAAACTTCAAAAGTCTTCAAAAATATGGGGTACTCTGTCTGTACATAGTATCATGGTGCTCTCAAGTTGCATCCTTCGGACCATACCATGTCCATTGTACCTTTACTATCCCTATGGATCAATTCTGGAGTTGCTTGATCTTCTGGTCCAATATGAAAATCAGTTGCACTTAAAAGTCGTCTTTTGGCTCCACTTGAATCACATTCCAATCAATGACATGATTAGAATCAGGTACATACTTTTTAAGAAAAGATACATGGAATACATTATGAATACACATCGATGCAGTTAGCGAAAGAATGTATGCAAAAGGACCAATCCTCTCTAGGATTTCAAATGGTCCACAATAGCGTGCTTCCATCTTTGAACAATTTCCCAACTTCAGGGAACTTCTCTTGGCCTTTACTTTCAAGAAAACATGGTCACCCATTTTAAAGGCTCATTTAGTTATTCCTTTATCAACATAACATTTCTACCTATCTTGGGAAACCTTTAAATTCTATTTTATTTTCACCATCTTCTCTTCCATTTCCTTGAGTAACTCTAGCCCAACCACTGCTATGTCTGTTGGGTTGTCCCAGCTCACTAGTGTGTTTCACTTTCATCCATAAAGTGTCTCATATGGGCTCATCTTGATCCAGATGGATGTCAGTGGCCTCCCACCTATTCCAACTGGGTCATTTCGACAATTTTCCAATTTGACAGTATTTTCCCTAGTTTTCGGGTCCTTGACTTGCAGGTCATTTTGAGGCCCTAGACAACGGTTTTTAGGGCTCACCACAGTCAAAATGACCTCTGATGGATAGTAGAAAAATGTGTATTCCTCGGATAGACCTTTCCAACGGGCTGTCGTGCGCCTAAAACGAAGATCGTATGCAAAATTTACGACCTCAGGAAGTTGATGTACTAACTTACCCAAACAGGGCCCACATGAATTTTGGCGCTTCATCTCCTAGGGTTTTTGACATTCCTGTTTATTGTAAAAATGCCTTCAGAGCCTCATTGTAATCATCTTCTTGCGAATGAGTGCAGCCGTCGAATCTCTTCTCAGAGATAAGATGCCACCATTCTAGTATGCTTGTTTCCACTGCATTTTACAATTTCAGCTTATTTCTGTATTGAATAGAAACCAGTTTTACTGTATATCTATTATTATGTGTTAAACATATTTTGATAATAATCTGTATTCATTTCGTTCTGCAAATATATTCTAGATCACATATTTAACAATGCTCGATACCCATTGTTATAAGGAAACTCAACCAAATGCAAATAATCTTCCCATTTTGATGGTTTATCCATCACATACATCCTTATCATGTCCTCAATCACCTGGTTGACTCTCTCTATTTTCCCATATGACTATGGATGAGAGGTTGTGCTAAAGTGAAGATTTGTCCCAAATCCTCTCAATAATCATTTCCAAAATTTTGATGTAAATTTCAGATCTGTGTTAGATACAATCAATGTCATGGGTACACCATGTAGCCTGGAAATTTACCTCATATAGATATCAACAATGTTGGTTTCCTTGTGAGTGAGATTTATTAGAATAAAGTGGGAAACTTTAGTAAGCTTAACCACCACTACCATGATGGAATCATTCTTCTTGGTTGTTTTGGGAAGCTTAGTGATGAAATCCATAGTTAAAACTTTCTTTGGAAGCATAAAATGATGTTGAGAATGGAATCAAAAGTCAAAAAGTACACTGAAGTACAAGGAATGCATGGGCTAAATCTAAATTGTTTTGAAGAATTAAGGAATTGTGGAATGATGTACAAGAAAACCCAAATGAAATTGCTTGGAAGCAGAAAATGATGCTAAGAATGGAATCAAAAGTCAAAAAGTACACTAAAGTACAAGGAATGCATGGGATAAATTTAAATTGTTTTGAAGAATTAAGGAATTGTGGAATGATGTACAAGAAAACCTAAATGAAATTGCTTGGAAGCAGAAAATGATGCTGAGAATGGAATCAAAAGTCAAAAAGTACATTGAAGTACAAGGAATGCATGGGCTAAATTTAAATTGTTTTGAAGAATTAACAGAATATGTATGTTACTGTAGCAAGTGCTACAGGATAGCACTGATGGTGGAAGAGGTGACAACATCCATGCAAAGAATTCCTACAGGGGTAAATAATTCAAATTAAAATGACAGTAATCAACAATAAAAAAGAGTGAAGGAAGCAGAGCTGATGAAGGAGATTTCCATGTAGAGTATAAGCATAAGAAATAAATTCATTTGGAGTACTCATGACAGCAAGGAAAATGGACATAAACAACACAGGGTTGGTGTCTAGGAGGAATATAAGATGTAGTAAATGCACTTGCAATTGGAAAACGTCAAACAACCAGATGGAAATTAGATGATGTTTACAGTAGAAGGAGTTGGAAGACTCATGAATAGGAGTCCGTGAATTATTTTAACCTGGGGAGTCTAATATAGGAGCATTCTTCAAAAGTTACTTATAAATATGCGAAACAAACACACGGTTAGGCTACACTCACTTCTCTATTAATTAATGAAGACTAATTACATTCTTATATAGGAAACTAACCTACTTAGTGGGTAACATGCAAACCACAGATAACTGGAATCTCTATTCAGTGAAGTAGAGTTCAACTATGCTAATGACTCTTGTAAACTGATTCTTCTAACTGGCGCTTACTCCATTATTTCCAAGTCTCCCCCTTAATAGAGAATGGATTGAATTCTACACCTAACATCTCCCTAAACAACTCAAACTTAATCTTTCCAAGAGGCTTAGTGAAAATATTATCAACATTTTCACTAGTATTACAATACATAAGAGCTATTTCATTTGACTGCAACTTTTCTCTAACAAAATGAAACTGAGCATCAACATGCTTTGTTCTTGCATGATAAATCGGATTTTTCACTAGATTGATTGAACTTTGATTATCACAATTGATCATTGTAGGTTCCTTTTGTTCTTCTCCAACATCTTGAAGAAGTCTTCTTAACCAAACAACTTCACAAGTTGTTGCACACAAGGCTTTATATTCTGCTTCAGTAGAAGACAAAGATGCATTAGGCTACTTTTTACTACTCCATGAAACAACCATGGATCCAATGCCAAACACATATCGAGTGGTTGATCTTCGATCATCCGAATTGCCAGCCTAATCGGAATCTGAGTAACCTGTCAACTCAACATCATATGCATTAGTATATTTAATACCATAATCAAGTGTTCCTTTTAGATACCTGAGTATCGTCTTTGCTGCATTTCAATGGATTTCATGAGGTTTCGCCATAAACTAACTTAACACACTCACAGAATATGCAATATCAGTTCTGGTTGTGGTGAGATAATTCAAACTACCCACCATCTGTCTATACACAGTGCCATTCACCTCCTTCGAACCATCATCACAAGAAAGTTTCACATTATGTTGCATTGGAACAATAGAAGACTTACACTGATCCATTTTAAATCTCTTAAGTACTTCTTTGATATACTTACTCTGACAAACAAAAGTTTGGTTTGCATTTTTCCAAACTTCAAGACCTAGGCAGTAATGTAACTCACCAAGATCTTTCATTTCAAAAAAATTTGACAACTACTCCTTCATTTCATCAATTAATTTCTCTGCATTTCCTGTAATTATCAAATCATCAACATATAAGGAAATCAATACTATATACCCCTGCTCATCAAATTTGGTATATAGATTTGGATCACTCTTGCTCCTCATAAAACCCCGTTTAAGAAAGAAAGAGTTTATCTTCTCATACCATGACCTAGGTGCTTGTTTTAGTCCATACAATGCTTTCTTTAACTTACACACTAAGTGTTCTTGCCCTTTTTCCAAAAAACCTTCAGGTTGAGTAAGGAAAACCTCTTCCTTTAACTCACCATTCAAAAATGCATATTTAACATCTAACTGGTGTAGCCTCCAATGGTACTTTGTAGCTAAAGCAATTAACATTCTGATAGTATTCAATTTATCTACTAGTGCAAATGATTCAGCATAATCAATACCTTTTGTTTGTGAATACCCCTTTGCCACAAGTCTAGCCTTATATTTATCTATACTACCATCTGA